>JAYMFW010006902.1:0-12570 GCA_036785005.1 Tubulanus punctatus | reverse complement strand
TTTTGAAGACATACTGATAAAAGATACCATCTCCATTGTAGACAATCAATTATCTAGAAAACAAAACACAGTTCATTCATGAAAAAAGAAAAACGCTTATGTAATCGAATGATAAAATACCGGACGTATATTTTCACCTTGTACATGAACTCATCATTCATAGCTGCCATTGTGTGAATTCTATCACTCAGTTCAGAATCAAATGTTTGGAAGAACGGATACAAGTGAATGAATGCCTCTTGTTCCTTGGCAGCATCATTTAAACCATTATGAAACTCATAACTGAGCTGTAATGCTGATTTATCACGTCTTCCTTCCACTAGCCAACTTTCTGGCATTTTCTGTTTTGCCAGTATGATATTTACCAAATAGTACCTAAAACACCAATGAAATTTTCGGTAAACAGATTTCCCTTAGATTTATATAAGATCGATCATCGTGATTCTTACTTGTTCGCAAGAGTTCTAAGTGAAGTTTGGTGATCAGTCAGCGGATCCAGTGAACGGGTTACTCGGTCGAACAATTGGGAATTCCAACGTAAATCAACTGGATATTGCGATAGATTGAAACCACCTACAATCAAATTCAATTCAATTCCATTTATTTGTAGTAGTAGTACAAGAAAAAATTGGTAACGATTATACAAAAAATCTATGTGACAGGATGCCCAAATTTGACTCATTGAGCTCTGGGCACCCTGAAAAGACAAAAATAAAACAAATGTTCAAGGATAATAGAAAGTAGATGACAAGACGTATCAAAATGAAGGATGATGTCATATGGAAGATGGAAATGATATAATAGGATCATGATTTTATGTAAGCCACTAAATTAGTGTGGTGTATAGGTATATCTTTGTAATTATTTGAAAATTTGTCGCACAGGCTAAAATGAAAATTAGTAGGTTTCCAAAGTGTCTTACGTTGTTTAACTTAAGTCACTAGACAGGGCGATCATTTGGTGCTGTTTTTACAACGA
The DNA here is from genome assembly GCA_036785005.1 of Tubulanus punctatus. NCBI lineage: Eukaryota > Metazoa > Nemertea > Palaeonemertea > Tubulaniformes > Tubulanidae > Tubulanus > Tubulanus punctatus. The sequence continues at coordinate 11,592 of JAYMFW010006902.1, read as the reverse complement.
ATTGATGTATGATTCTAAATGGCAGCGATGGAATGATTACCCTTACGCAAAACTTACTCTGATGACTCAGTTGTTTAAAGATCTCCTGAAATAATTCAAGCGATTCAGGTGTCAAACTTTCATTCAATTTTTGCAGCGTTTGACTGAGTTTTGTCATCGATCTGTTTTGACTAGCATGTATTTGAATGAGGGGTGAAATGAGTCTTTCTAGAATCAATTTTCGCTGTTGTACATCACCAATTGATACGGTTTCCAAACACATCATACAGAGCACATTGAGCATTGACAGCAGTCGATCAAACTGGTGATAGTCAGCCGGCCATGAAAATTTGCTTCTAACAAGTTCATTATAAGTCAGTGCGTGCTCAGGACCTCCAGACCTAAAATATCAGAAATATTCATATTTTCAAATGTGTGATACGACGAACAAATTTTTGATATCGTAAACTTTTCGAAAGTTGTACTCACTCAAAGCCAAGACTTTGTAGAATTTGATTGACAACGTGAATAATTGGCACCAACTGATGTCTAACAGTGGATGCTGTTGAATCTTGAATCCAGTCCTTGATCGATGGAAGACTCACAGGCCACAGACCCTCGCTAACTAAACTAGATGATTTTGATGACATTTCGAACTCACTTAGATTCAACTTCTGCAGATGACTATTAATCACATCTTTGATTCCCTGTTTAGATTTACAAAAATTATAAACTTCAATAATGAACAATCACTTTCCTTAAAGATTAAAACAACTTTCTTGCACATTACCTGTCGCTTAGTGAAGTTACGTTGCATTTTTACCAGTACAGATATGCATGAAGTTCTGAGGGCATCCACTAGATGGCATCCACGTTCCAGTTGCTGGACAGCAAGTTGAGCAATGTGAAGCACGTCGAGTAATGAGACTTGATCCATGGAATCTGCTTGGGATCCGATTTCGCGGCAGATTGTCAGTAAAGTCTCACATGGTAATTTACCCACAAATCCTAGACCATGCAGCATAGCTTTCATGTCATATTCGTCATAATCTCCTCCTTCATTCTGCAACGTCATGACACAGTTTTCAAATGATGCAAAGCTACCACCAAAACATGTGTTAAAGTAGTTTGATTACTCAATTATGCAGTTTTCATTCAATTTCATTGAAAAAATCTAAATGTCACCTTATTTAACAAAGCTACGTCAAAATTCAATATTTTATACCGGTCTATGTATCACGTGTAGTAAACCCCATGAAATTGATGAAAAATGAAAACCTGTAAAAGCTAGTTTCAAGGATTTTTTCTGTAACCATATTCATCATATTCATTGACAACCAGTCGGAGTAAAATCCCTGGGCATAATGACATTAAAACGACAAGTAGCTAATTAAATCTGACAATTTGTCCCTGCTTCAAACACTCATAGTAACAAGATCTAATGTGGACTCGGGGCAAAATGACTGAATTGAATTCTGTATGAAGTGTACTCAAACAGAAATGTAACGAGGGTTGGAAAATTGATTTTCCCGTCATCTTAAACATCGCGGAATGTTTACTAAGCGAAGAGTTTCAAATTTCTTAATCCAAAATAAGGAAGCTTTTTGGCTACCGAACAAATAACTAGCGGGTAATATCAGAGTACCAATCAACCTCCTGATACCACCCAGAATATGAATGAATCCCCATGGAAGTCATAAATCATATGATGATCACTATTGAATACCTAACTCCTTCAATATTGCCAAGCTTCCCAGGGTGGATATAAAGGACGATCAGAAAAGCGAAATGTTGCATCAGAATTAGTTATAATAACAGAAAAACCTCCACATAAAACACTATCTCTTAAAGAAATGATTATCCATGGGTAATTGAATCCGACTTTCAGTCATCTGCATCTGCGTTGACCTCAATACTTTTTATGTGCTTTCTTCCATTGATGGTTGAATTCTTAATCAACTAAAAGATCTAACGTAACCTTGATATCGAAGCGCGTATATCAGGTGCGCGGTACCAATAAATGACAGAAGTTAGTCATTAGATGCCGGCTAATTATTCGATCCAGTGCTACAGCAAAAATCCACGTCAAGAAATATTGGATATCAATGCTGTTCTACCCGGAGATGCTATTCTAGGTGTGGGTTACATTACGAGGTCTAATCATAGCACAAAATTGGGCATATTATATATTATAAGTGCATATTACGGTATATTGTAATGATAGTGAAGTCATCAATACCGGTAATCACTTGAATAAATTTAAGTCTAATGTATTCATCATGAACACAGTAATGGGAATTTTTTGGAAAAGAAATTTTGTCTAAAAAAGTCGATTCGTACTTGTCCAAGCATGTAGATTTCAATTCCTCTATTTCTCATGGCTCGAGAGATTTCTCCATTGCGGGGATCCATGGCGAGGATTAATCTGAAAGTACATGAAATGTAAATAAATCAATAAGACTTCCAGTTTTTAAGCTTGAAACGGCAAAAAATCAATTGGCATTACGGCAAATTGTTGTGATTTTTTACACCAACCACACAAATGCTCACGAGACACAAAAAACAATGCTAGATGTTAATGGGCATTATTTACAGGGAAATTGACAGTATTTCTGTTCAGCTGATGTCCAACTAATCTACAGCGCTGACAGCGGGAACACACAAAAATAACAATGTTAATATAGTCACAGGCAGAAAAGACAGACCTGGTCTGATTGAGAGCAAATTGATGGATATTTCTGCCGATTGCCATCATGATAGACGGTACGTCTTAGACGAAAGGGACCTGATAGGTTTTTACCATTACTTGCGTTGTAATTGTTAACCAAACCGTATTCTGATAGATGAAATGGAGAAACCATCATTTAACTTGCTTCACATGGGCAAAATGTTTCTCCCCGAATTATAGCATTTTGTAGTGGGAGAAACCCATTGCAAAAATATGTGTCCACCTACTGCGCTGGGTCAAATTGATAAAATAATAGTAAAAATGTCAAATTATAACGTCCGGGGAGAAATAATATCTTCCATTCATTGTAGGTGAGAACAAAATTTTCTGTGACTCATTTCAGTTTTTCTCCTTCGCCCGGCAACCTCATGAAGAAGAAAACCCCTCATCACAGAAAATCTTGTTCTAAACTACTACAAGTGGTACATACTATATATCTAACCAACAAATACAAAAGATTTAATAGAGCTACGATTAAGCACTCCTTCATAGTATGGATCTCTGGTAAAAGCAAGTAATAATTATTTCATCTACACGTATATATATATATGTCTTAGAGAATGATTCAGCTCTTCAGCCTCGAGGTGATACAAATATCGGCAAGAACTACCGTCTGCATACTGTGTACTGTTTGGATTTTTAGTTTGACAATATTTTCTGCTTGAATTGCCTTAATAGAACCGGGGTTTGTGTAACTCGCTCCCGACTGTTCGAGTGGAAAGAGCCTAAAAATTATCCAATTATACCCGGAACCGATTTCGGACCACGCTTGAACAAATACGCAGTGTTTTTTTGTTGATCAAGCGAGAGGTTTGACTAGTTACAATGATGGTGTTCACTGAATTCCGATGAATGATCGATTCCGGTTGGTTGACCTGAGTGATAACCCGATTTGCTTATCTTTGGCGTCCACTAATTATCATGCATCAATAGCAAAAATATTTTTTAGACGCCTGCTGTGTGAATCTAACGACCATTTTGCAAACGAAGGAACAGCAGGAAGCAAACATCGACATGATTATGCAGCTCGCAATATTATTATATCTATATAATGATAAAATATATGGAAACAACTTAACAAACCGATACATAAACCAATATCTGTATCTACCCTACTCAATAATCATTAATAATTCAAGTTTTACATTTATCAAATAATTCACGTCATCACCAAAAAGAAAAACATTGGATGCTAGAATCTAATTCTATATACAGGTACATGTGTGTGTATTCTCATATGATTTCCTTGTCTTAGAAATATCTGGTGTGATTTGAATTGATTTTCGATATTATACGATACGCTGATGCAAGGTATCGACAGTTTCTCACAAATCTGGATGGATTTGAGATTGATGAAATACATCCAGTACTGTCAGATGAGTGTATAGTACACGGTAATATGTATCAATGTAAAGATTAGCAAATGGGTTTTTTATCAAGAAATAAAGAAGTTCATCAGCAAAAATTACCTAACACTTTTCGGCGTTTCGTAACAATTCGTGACAAATTTTATTTCTAAGGATACTAAATCTTCTGCATACTTACGACAGAGATTCAGGACTTCAGCCCTTGGAATTTACATTGTCATTGAATCGATTACAGATAGTCAATCATTGTACATGATATTTCAATATAATCATAGTCGCGGATTGTGGATTTGTCTTTGATGCTTTAGCATTTCATCGTGTGGACGGATATAATTAATACCATTGCAGCCTTAGGGACAATTAGTATAACAGTATTATAAAGCGTGGTAGACCATAAATATGATGAACATTTCCTAGATAAATTTCAGTGAACTGAGTCAATACAGTGGTAATCATTACGAAGCTGTACATACAACCTGCAGCATTGATAATGGTGTTGTTGATAGATTCACAGTTTGAAATCAAATCAAATGTGTTCACGAATAGCAAATATCTACTCAGACAACTTGTCACATAATGCAAAATTTCCAATTCCAGAAAGACATGAACTCCAATTATTCTTCCAACGATAATCAGTGAAAGTAGCTATGACATTCAAAACCAACTTTGACAAACTTTTAAGATCCATGCATTTTTATTATCCAACAAGTTATTGAGAAGTCTAAGGACATTTTGAAGGTAAAATAAGCTATGACTGTAGTCAGCGAAAGAGCTCAGATTTTCCCTTTCTTCCTGGCACTCATCATTGATAGATACCACTTGAATCGGGTCCATTAGCGAGTGCACGACTAAGTATGACCACTAGCAATAATTAGTGGTTGCATTTAAGTCTAGTGTTATTTCAACACTAAGGTAAATCAGTACCGGGGAGTTTTATTCACACCTGTCACACATTTCATAGATAGATTAGGCCCCCCCCCCCCCACGGATTGATAGCTATCGGCTACCACATAACATTGGCGCACGGGTCATTGAGTTGGGAAGATGCAGTCTGAAAATGAAATAGAACCCCATACTGCTTCAGGGGTTATACATGAACACATTGAATGAAGCATGGTGAACCCCAGACAGAAACTTGTTAAAGATATAGAGTGATAAAAATATGACAAGGTTCTTTAGTTTTTTAATAGAAGACACACTGTGGCAAGTCTTTGACAATTGAACAACCAAACCAGGATTGATTGAAATGAAGCATAAAGTTGGTAAACCGCAAACAGAAGTTCCTTAAGAATATACTGTAAAAAGATCACAAGCAGGATTCGGGAGGCTTAAATTTTTTACAAACAAAGAGACTGACATCAGCAATTCGTCAATAAATTTAGAACAAGAACAACTGCAAAAACCAGACTAAGACTAGGAAGATCGCTACATAACATAAGAGAAACGAGAAATCATTGGTGGTTCTTGTCAGCTATGGGACAAAGACAAATCTAATGTCAAGGCAATTTCACAGCGAGAAAGAAAGAAAGGAATTTCCTGCGTTTCTCATCGATCAATTCAATATACGAAGATAAGCCACGATGTAGACAGCTTCACAAAAAGGACACTACATATAAAATGGTCAATGGAATCGCGGCAGAAACTCACAAAACATTCCGCAACTGCGAAATGAAAGTGACGACCACATACTGAGTGTACTGATGGGGCAAAGATCTTTCGTACACAATTCTAGACCATGATTAATAACTTCTCAATTATATTCATTGTTTGCTCAATAACAACCACTTGTTCGAGAAAATGTCATCATTCCCCATCTCAACTAGTGACAGTGAGACCATAGATATCAATGCAAAATTCATTATCATACGACACGATTCCCGAAACTTTCATATTCTGATTTGAATAAATAGATATTGCCGTCTAGCCGCATCAAACTGGTAGTCCAGACAGTGCTAATAAAGTTAATAAATCGAAGCCTCAAGTTTGATAATTCAATGTGAAATTGTCTCGGATAGTAGCCTGAAACCATTGATATTTAATATGTTATCTCCTCTGTAGATATCTGTTAAATGAAGGATGGCATAATGACAAATCATCCCAATCAGAACAGGCCAAGAGGTAAACCCATTAATTCATGTATAATGATTTCCTTTTAATCATCAAGAGGTGAAATTGGCAATGAAGAACATAAATTGGGAAGTTTCAAGTCATAAATCAACAAAATCATAGCAAGCATTATCTTCTTAGTGTTTCTGAAAGAGACTGACTGGAGAGACAAACATAACTGAAAAGAAAGCTGTGGTGTCCCGGATCTTGAACAGCAGCCACTTTCCACATTAAAGAGGATAGATCTAATAACTCAGGATAATGCCATCCAGGCATTCATACACAAACATCTAGGTATGCATTTGCATGGAAGAGCAAATATTTGCCGAAAGTATCTTCGCAATTAGATCTATAGCGATAATGAAATACACCCCGCAAACACAAGGAGCCATAGCTATAGAAGTTGGAAGACGTGACAGAAATGTCCTTGAATCAGGATACGTGGTACTGTGAGGAATCATACGAGACATGGTACTGCAATCAATAACACGAGCAACTATCCCGAGACCCGTGTCGAGGATAGATTGCGTCTATTTAATAATTGACTTATTTCCAGTTGATTCGAGTTCGTGAAAAACGTACCTGAATCGTGGATGGGGTTTGATAGTTGGTATCTGGCCATCGATAACCCCGCGTTCGTTGATACACAATTGTCCGCCGGGTTCTAGCAAAGCATTTAAACGATCCAGCACAGACGGACTGAAAAAAATCACACGTACGAAACCTTTATTATCGATTATTTACTAGGGGATGTTGTAGAACAATTTGTCTGACATCGGACCACGACAACCGACGAGCACTAGTTGTTGTCTATCGAGAGGGAAAAAAAATATTTGCGAACGTACTTGCAAAAGTTAACATTGTCGATGAGTAGCCAATCACCACTTCTTAATGCATTCACGAGGATGCTGTCTACCCATTCAAACTGACCTCCACCGAGTACATGGCCTTGGCCTTTCTGCAGGTACTTTTGGGTGCCAGACAAAATATCAGTTACAGCCAGGAGATCTTCTGAAAAAACAAAAACTAGCTATTATTAGCTTTAATGTCACCAGTGATGATGAAAAATTATGCTGTCAATCAATACATCACTGAATACTCCGATATCAGTGTTATATATTTACATCACCTGAGATTTGATATTTCCAATATACAAGTACAGATTATAATAGGATCTGAATATAAATCATTGACAAAAACAAGTCAATAAGGAACGTATTAAGAGTTAAATGGAAGTCACCAAAGAGTGATGACAATGATCAAAAGTGAAGCATGAATAAGATGGGTGTAGCCATTGAAAGGTAATTCATTAACATGGAAAAAATAGTAAATGCTAGTTAGATTAACAGAAATGAGAATAAGTATCAATAACTATTAGAAATCTTTTTAAGAGTCATTTTCGTGTATATAATTGCCAGGAAAAGTTATCGGATGTAGTCGCGTGTATATCTGTTACTAGGGGTTTCATCCTGTATATATATATATATTTACATTATGAATGACTCCATTACCTTTCAGATCAATTTTGAACTTATGACAAATTCCTGTGAGACAATTAATCAGATTATGTATACACGATACTTTTCTTCTGATATCAGCCATCTTCTCTGTTAATTCTTGTTTCAAATCTGTAACATGAATCGAACAATGAATAGAATTCACTCCTACAAGTTTTACGAATGGGTGTAAATCACATGGAATGCACAAGATCTTTTCAAACCTGATGATTTTGACGTTTCATTCAATTCGGCCATTTTTTTCAGTATCATGTGGACATCTCGGAGTGCTTCCTTATTGCTTGACGTAATCAAACTACGCATACACTGCTTGGAAAGTTCTTTTACCGACTTAGCAAGATTTTCAAGGGTTCGCCCAATATCAGCCTGGAAAAGAAGAATTAGCCGGATTAATATTCAAATGAATTCATCATATCCTCTTTGCATCGTGACGAAATCTGCGGTTGTTTCACATGACATGATATTACCATGCATAAATAAAGAAGCCCTACGGCTACTGATATAGATCGTGTAGCGACTAATACGTCGTAATTTTGGGTCATATTTTCAATAAGCACCATAATGATGAATGATCAGAATGACCACGCCTCGGGGACCGAATGGTAAAGAACTACTTATTTTCACAGTCGATGCAATAAATCTGGTCAGTACATGATATCTATACAACAGTGGACCGATAGTGACAGAAATACAACCCCCTACAGGATGACATTCGATACAGCAATACGATAGAGCAATATGAAACGTTTTAATGATGTATTCAAAAGTTAGTGAACTGGATGAGATTTTTGATACTAGTGTAAAAGCTGACTCTACATTAGGATGGATTTCTCTCATCATCGATTTCTGGTTGCCGAAATAGGAGGATACGGCAAGTGACCTACGCAGAATAAGGCATCGTATTCTATTGAGAATTGGCTGGCAGAAACAACAGCCTGCTCTAATCAATCCTATTCAATTATACATCCATCAAAAAACGTCTCGGAGGTCTCCGTCTTATGGTCAAATTCAGAATATCTGAACGCGTTATATAGCAGAAAGCGAAGCAATATTTCTGACATGTCTGCAGGGATATGTTGAGGTTTATTTGATCGTTTAAATCCCGATCCGTATCAAAGCCTTCGAAAGAAAATAAGAGCCGAGATGAATTTGATCGATTCGACGGTTCTAAGTGAAAGTCACTGTGTATTTCGAGACGGGATATGCGAACGAAATCAATGCTAAAATCCACTTAATTATGTCGTGTTGACAGGTTCAAATTCAATTTCGAATGACGGTATAAAAATTCCTGACTCGTGGTTCTAAAATATTGACATCTGGTTCCGTTGTTTTAATGAATTAGATTTCTATGTAAATCAACACGTGTAGGACAGAGAATTGAACCGACCGGCGAAGACTATAACATCAATTGACAGTTTTTCTAGATGAACTGACATTCATGTTTTATTCAGGACGGTGCTTCGACAAGTGAAAAATCATATTTCCAGAAAATCAGCGGCAGCATAAATAACCGTCACCTAACATATTGAGAAATAAAAAAACATGATTTTCACCTGACTCTAAAAATGCATACACGCATGTCAATATTTTCGTGATTTTCAACTTTCTAGTCAAGATTCAAATCTTAAGAAATTGATGGACTTATTCATGACTACACTGTCGTGCAACAATGATATACTCTCTTTGAAACGTAGCGAGGTTGGCAAGAACCGTGATAAAATCCCAAAACAGATTATTATGATATTCGATTCCAGTCAGCAACATGTAAATTCAGAATTTGCAACAGGAAACATGGGTCTTAGGAAATAATGAGCTCCATTAACTAATGCATGATAGATATCATGCCTACCCCAGGGACAGATAGATTTCATTCTATTTATTACAACTTTCACGGAATGTCGGTATTGGAAATTTATAATTTGGTGACATTTATCAAATTATTTTGAAAAGCAAGAAAACTCCATATGAACTTTAAAAAAGAATTGAATAAACAGGTATACGAAATAATCTGTTGATGCCTAAAGCAATGAGAATATCTTGAATATGATTTTAATTTCCTCTAATTTTTCTTCAATTGTCATCATTTCTGTTCTTGTATTATTAAAGTATATTTATGTTGGATCCTACTTTAAAATGAACTTTAACTCATATGATTCCCACCCACAAGTCTTACATCTCACAAGTCCGACATCCCACTAGTCCAATGTCCCACAAGTCCAAGGTCCCATGCCTGACATGCAAGTCTGACATGCATTTTTCCATTGTCGGACTTGTGGGGTGTCTCTTTAACCTTTAGAATAAGTGAAATTACTTCAATAATAGATCAATTCTGACAAACTACAGTTCATTTGCCGGGCAGGGGTGTGGTCAACCCCTTTTTGAAAGCAAGTTTTGCTAAAAAAGCATCCACAAAAATATTTGTCTAATACTGATCCAATTTACGTAAAATACCCTCAGCGCGTTGAATTTTAAAAAAAATGGTCAGATTTTTTTTATGGGAGGACCTTCGGACCCCCTTCATGCCTTCGGCACTCGTTACTGTCTCCGAGTCCCACTAAACAACTCTTTGAAAATCCTGGGGACATCCATGTTGCCTTTGTTAACTTAAAATGCAGCTGCTTAATAAAAAAAGGCTGGCATGGCAGTAACTTGACACTTAAACCATATGCGATAAAAAAATAACTGTAATACTGCAGTTGACATTTCGATACCTAGTAACATAGCCTGTGAGAACACGAGTCAAACGAGTACAGGAAACGTTATCATCCTCTGAACAACGTATAAAACCATGATTATAGTTGCATTTATGACATGAACTGTTGTCGAATTTTTGACACCAAATACATGGGGAACATGTCTCTTGCATGAAAATCGCAAAAACGACCGCTTAAAATTGTTCCCGAGTTTAAGTTCTCTCTCTCATGATTGTCACACATGGATGGATAGACGCTAGAACGAACAATCGTCTCTGGGTATCGCGGTCGAAGCTACTGCGAGAGTATGTGATACAGTCCCTTTAAGAAATAAATATATTGAGCAAATCAGCTCTGGCAGTGCATAGTCTATTGAGGGAGGGAGTCACATGCAACATACAATGCTCACGTCAGATGGACTTATAAATGAGATGGATCATAACACCGCACAGGTATGTCGCTATAATTTCACATCATAAAAAAAAGAGTTTGTAAATTCTAAGGCAATGAAAATTTTCAAAGCCATCTAACTGATTTCGACGAGCTCCGAAACACGAATAACATATAACTAACCATAGAGCTTACATGAAGAACATCACTTCCAATAAGCTAGATGTTGAAATATTCATTACTTTTCATACTTTTTCATCAACGGCTAATTTGAAATATGTTTCAAAGCTTCGTTTTCCAAAACACACCAGGGGAACAAGACGCTTTCAGGAATTGACTTTGTCTTACATATTTTCTTACACTCGACACATGAACTCAAGCTGTGGGTAAAAGAACATCGAAACCGCCATCTGAGGCAACAAACATAATCTCATTGTTATTTAGGTAACTATAGCAACACAAATATTAATCAAGACTCTTCATGAGAATGGAAATATAGGCATAAATTTTAAATATTTTAATATAGCAAGTCGATATAGAAATGCTATTTGTGGTACATGCAATTATGATCTTAAGAAATATGAAAATTGATTTTTCATGGGTCTTTCACACGTTTCATCTTTAATGTTCTAAATCGTCTTTAACGGCATGTCTTAACACGTTCGCTACCAAATCTTTGATGTACATCATGTGCACATACGTGATAGAAATGTACCAGATTTTGCAAGCACATATTTATACGTTCAAGTCAATACATGATATCCTTATATATTAAACTTATGTTGCAAACCTGATAATGAAACCAACATTTT
>JAYMFW010006792.1:0-12579 GCA_036785005.1 Tubulanus punctatus | reverse complement strand
CGTCTGATTATCGTATCCATTCCATTAATCCATAGACAATAAAAGAGAAATATATATTCTATTATCTATGGATAAAAATAACAAATACGATGATCAAACAGATTCGACTCCTGTATTTCCCTACATAATGCTGCGGACGGTTTAAATAGGTTGAATCCATCCGATAGATAATCGATTCTGAAAATCAGACGCTGAACTCATCCTTAGGTAAAGTCCGTTTTATACAGACATTATACTTTCCGAGATTCCTGCAAAGGAAGTAATATTGGGAAGAAATGGGGACATAAATTACGTATGGAACCGAAGGGAATTTTCCTATTATATAGTTTTAGAAGAGTACCCAGATGATTAAACAGAATTAAAAATGCAACTGTGATGATTTTCATAATTAAAATCCGTTTATCTACAACGTTTCAATCGATTTCGACTCTCTAGAGTCCTTTTCAAGAATAGTTACAAGTATACAGTTACTACGAAGTACACGTATACAGTTGATATGAAATACATATGCGATATCAATAATAGTAATAGAAATATACGATAGATTGTGAAAAGTTGTACATCAACGGATTTTATTTATCAAAATCATCGCATTTGCATTTTTAATTCTGTTTAATTTTCCTAATATTACACACACAGACACCATCAGTTCCCATAAGTAAATTGACGAAAGTTTGTTCATTTTACAAAATATATTTCATTGTCAAATTCCACCCTGGATCATAATGAAATATTGACAATATTTAATGTCAAAATAAAATTACGAAACAGTGATCAATAGGAGTCAAAGCGTTCGGACTTTAGACGGCACCAGGACCACTAACGCAGTTGCGCCATCTGAGAAATTATATAGAAAATTAAGCATGAACTTTCTTCCAATTATTCGTTACTAAACGAATTAAGAGCGGGGGTCTATAAATATCGACCGAAGGTCGGAAATACCAAAAGATACGAACAATTATCAAGATAGATCTTGGTGTTCTATTCATGGAATTATAGATTTTAGCTCGATCTGATAATTATTTTGGACTTGAGACGAATTTTCGTTTCTCGTTCGCTCCATTTTTAGGGGCCTGATAGGGGCTTCAGAAATGAGCAGTAAATAACTTCTTAAAACGTGCCACAAGATCTCCTTCAATGGATAAGCTATTAGCAGTTTGGATAAGTAGGTCTTTTAAAATGAAAACAAGCTCATTTCTGAAGCCATCAGATCCTAAAAATTTGTGCGATGAGGTGTTTGAATCGCTAAAACAAATTCTTGAAAGTCCAAAATAATTATGGGATCGAGCTAAAATCTATAGTTTTCATAAATAAAACACCAAGAGCCAATTTTTAAAATATTCTTAGTATCTTTTATATTTACAGACCCCCTCTCTTAATTAATTTACGAATTAAACGATGACGAATTGTGCAAATAAGACAGTATCTATCTTATCTAATCAAGGCAGTCAAATATGGGAACGTGGTGACTCCGATTCAGTGTCTATTCACGTCACAAAAAATCTTTAACTCACTACTACCCATGAAGGTTATGACCGATTTATGTACAGTATCTCCCTATAGTGATTGTAAAATAAATCTTGAAGAGGTTGCCAGAATTAACAAGGAGGAGCGAAGGAACCCCGGCATCAAGTTTAAGAAAGATTTCCACTGGTGGAAATTGATATAAAAAGACACAACACTATTGAACATTTCTTTTAACTAGATACCGTCAATTCTTGACTTGAATAAAGTATATAATCAGGAACGATAATAGGTGTCTTCCCCTCTGTCAAATTCCCCTCTGTCAAATTCCACTCTGTCAAATTCCACTTTGTCAAATTATGCTGCACACCCCTAACCTAATTAATTCTGGTTTGTACTGAAGGAGTTTTCAATGCAAAAAATATTTTCATATTGGAATATTTATTCTGATCTAATAGGGGTGTACAGCATTATTTGACAAAGTGGAATTTGACAAAAAGGAAAATGACATAGTGGAATTGACACAGTGGAACAAAACAATAGGTTGGTTTGACAGAGGGGAATTTGACAGAGCAGTGAACCCGATAATATATTGAATTGAAGACTCCCGTCAATAATAATTTGTATACATGCTGAGAATAGCATCGCATGATCGAAAATGTGTATAAATCTATTTGTATACAACTTAAATAGTTTTGCAATTAGGTTTGATACCTGTACCTGTGTCCTTAAATAGATGGGACTGAGCCTCACGATGACACTAAATCAAATATTCAAGAACAGGACGGACAGAACCACGTTTGCTCTGCTGGGGCTTTGACGATGTTAATGCATTTCCAGTGGTACCACTGGTTACATTTGTCACAACCGATACTTGCAGGTCTAGCCCCGCAATTCTCTAAACATACAGGGCAAGGGAATTTAGGTTTTTTATTTGATTTTAAAAATTGAGATGGCAATGGCACTGGTTTAGATTTCCTTTTCTTTGAAATTTTATCATATTTCAACATGGCCAAATTCTGAAGACCAGGGTTCCCTTTTGTTTGTGTTAAAGTCTCAAGCTCCTTTTCGACATTTGTACTAGCAACCTTTTTCAATGCCCCCAGAATTTTTGGATTGCCAGGAATACTGTGTTTTTTATTCAACAGAGGAGTCTTTAAAACAGAAATGAAATCATCTTCATCATCATCATTATCTGCATTCGCGTTACTACTATTTGAATTGGTGTAGTTCTTGTGAACTTGCCGAATATGTCGCTGAAGCTGGGCTTCATTGGTATATTGATGAAGGGACCCATGTTTTGACCAACACATAGTACATACCGGTAATGGAACATGATGTTTCTCTGCCATATGTTTCATTAGTTCTGTTTGCTTTGAGCAGCAGTATGGGGGCACAACATTGCCCACGAGACAAGCACCACATAAAATCGGTTTGAGAAAAATAGTTTGAGCAGTTGACCCTTTTTTCTTTTTCAACAAATTTTCATTGGCTTTATTCATTTGGAATTGGATTTCAGGCTCAGAATTGGGAAGATTTAGTATTTCGGAATTTTCATTATCATAAGATTCAGCTACAGGATTTTCAATTTGACTATTGGGAGAATTTGATTTATCAGGGGAATTCTGAATTTGTGACAACAAACTATGTCCAAGAGATGCTAAGGCTTTTTTCGCTATTGATTGGAATTTTGGACGTCCAGCAAGTTTGCTTCTTTTTCTTCCACCATGGCGTTCTTTAGCATTGTCAGGAAATATAACAGACGGACGGTAGGGATCAAATTCCAAAGGTTCCTCAGGCACAATTAGGTTATATTTTGACTCAATTTTAGGCTCAGTGTACTGTCGAGGGCCAAAGTTATGTGGCGCTCTATTTGCTAATTTACCTACAGGCAATTTCAAAGTTTTTGGCTCTGTATGTAAAACTTTTAAAATACGTCCATGTTTTTTATGGTTAGAAACCAAAACACAGTCTTTCAATATAGCTTCAACTCTGGAAAAATTTACATTTGAATGATAGTCACTAGTACCTGAATTTCTGTTGTTGGAAGGTAGAAAAGACAAAACATTCTCTAAAAGGGAGGGCGGATCATAGTTGCCATTGGTTTTAGCATACAAAGCATAAAGGTGCTTGCAAAAATAGGGTTGTCCTCTGGTGACAAAAGCTGCACAAGTGCATATACCAA
Organism: Tubulanus punctatus; assembly: GCA_036785005.1. Classification (NCBI taxonomy): domain Eukaryota; kingdom Metazoa; phylum Nemertea; class Palaeonemertea; order Tubulaniformes; family Tubulanidae; genus Tubulanus; species Tubulanus punctatus. The sequence goes on along the minus strand of JAYMFW010006792.1, from coordinate 8,930 downwards.
GTTTAATATTGACAAGATGTGTAAAGGGTTTGGTGATCTTATCTTGGTGATCTTCTGGCATAATTTCAAATACACTATCGTAAAACAATTTTCTAGCTTGTTGGTCGAGGTGAAGTAAAAGATTTTTACATTTTGATATTATATCATAAGGATGATCGTTAATTATATTTTCATTAGTTTTGTGGATATCTGGACACAGATTTGAAATTTGTTTAGGACAAATATCTTCGAGTAGGTCAGGGTCATCCTGGTTACTCTCAGTCAAATAAGACTCGCCAAGTTGGCTGAGCAAACCATATCCAGAAGCGATACTTTCAATAAGGCCCCAGCCACTTTCAATATCAAAATGATAAAGAAGGTCTTCTTTTAGAATAAGTAATGCTCTTTCTATCTTTGCAATCTCCTTGTTTATCTTAAATGACTTGTTCCCTTTTCGACAAACAAGAGGATTACTAGTCATGTTATTTTTGCAGGAAAGTAAGTCATCATCAATAACAACGTCCAGTAATTTAATAAGGAGGGTGGACATTAAACGATTCAAATGACCACCAAAATATGTGTCATCCACATCTCTAAATTTCCTTTCTGTAACATTATCTGTAAGGAGCAATGGATTACGACGGTCACATGAAACAGTATCATATAGGGTTGTAGCAGTATAAGAAGTAGACCATGAAGAATTAAACCAGTAAGTATCTATATATGATAATAAACTATGTCTTGTTTCATCCGATATAACAGAGTTAGGAATTACTTTGCAAATAAAATTTCTGAAATACTGTTCTAATACTTTTTGAGATTTATTATCCCAAGCTCGCATCACACATTTAAATGCAGTTTCCAGTGGTCTCATTAACAGTTTAAGTTGATGACTTTCATTTAAATGCCGCCTAAAGGCTTGTAACGAATGAAAATTGCATAGAATTGATGATAAATTACTTTCCTCCAAAGCAGCTCTTGTTGTATCATCCTTATCATGCTGAAAAGCAGGACTAATGGGATGATGGCTAGCACAAGGTCTTACCTGAATAAAACCATTACCATCATTGAAAACAAAAAGTTTTGATGGATGTGAACATGTATCACTAGAACAAGGTACATTTGCAAGAAGAACTTGAATTGCAGTAGCAAAGAAATGACGATCCTCCTTGTTAGATATGGCAACCCCACCAATTCGGCCAGCATTCTTTTCATCACAAAAAGTAATAAAACATGTTTTGAATCGTACTGACATAAAATCATGTTTCACATCAATACCAAGCACATTTGAGCCATATTTTCTTATATAAAACAGGCACTCTGGCTTACTTAATAATATCAAATAATCTCTATTAATATCCTTATTTCCTCTTTGGAAAAACAAACAGGATTCAGAATTTGTTTCAATAATGTTTTCAACATTCCTCCAATCTGAACCAATAAATGGAACTTCCTCTTCTACCTTGATTGCTTCCTTAATAATGTGTTTATCAGTTAATTTGATTCTTTGGTTTATTTGTGAAGTAGGATGATACTGATTTTTTTCTGATGTTTTAGGGCCTTCAAAATGTGTTTTCTGTAGTCTATTAGTGGCAGAAAAGATTTGCTTGGCAGTACTTTGATGCATAGACCTTTGAAAATCCCACATGTCACGGATAGAAGGGGAAGGTCGCATCATTTTTTCTTGTACTGCAGATTCGGTATGAAATTTATTATTATCTTTATGGTAAAAAACCTTCCAGACATCCATTTGATTGGTGTATAAAATAAGTTTCAGTCGCCAACTACATTTTAAATGAGAACTACTTAACTTTTCTGGTTTAAATTTAGTTCGTAGGTTTGCAGATCTAGGTTTACCATAACGCTTTACATGGAGATAACATGCATTGCAAGTTGGAATGCCATCGAGTTTATACCACCTCGGGGAAGAATGCGTGGCACAATGAAAGCATGAATTTTCAATAGGTATCAGTTTTTTGCTACATTTAGGACATATTGATTGGGATGTATCAGATGGTATTTTGGACAGAAATTCTCCACATACAGAACGACATTGGGGTGATTTTGATGAGCAATTTATATGCATGATTACAGCAGGAAAGTTCTTTTGTTCTTCTTGAGGTTCAATAAACTGATAAGTTTCATCAAATCTATGAGTTTTACCCCAATTAGGATGTTCTGCTACAGAAATTTTCAATGTAGAACTGGAGTATATGGATTGGATATTTTTAGAAATTAACAATGTTTTGGTAAAATCAAATCTGAAATTATCAAAATATCTTTGACATTCAAAGCCAACTCCTACTTCACCATCTGGAATCCATTCTGGAGAAGATCGTTCATGAAGTTTTGATAAAAGCCATGAAGGAAAGCTACTATTAGATTGAAATGCCATGGCTTTGTCCTGCGCTTCTTTGGGATTATTATCCAATATAGGAAAGGATTTCACAAAAGTTTGAGCATTTTTTAATTTACAGCGGAGGAGAACATGCTTTTTTCCAGTTATTATTTTTGGGGTACCATGGAGAAAATCTATAATATTTACTTCATCTAAATCATTCAAAAAGGTGTCAGGCACCTTGAATTTTTCGAAACAGTTTAAAACTTTTTCTTCACATTCTGATGTAGCAAAAAACTGTTTTATTTGAAAAATAACATTTGGATCATCTTTACCCTGATGATTACATGGAAATTTAAAAGTAAGCGATGAAGTCCCAATATACAACCGTAATTGTAGTTTCAAAACAAGTTTGAGAAATGAAACCTCAGGATTTTTTGAAAAACATGAAGCAATTTTTTCTGGTACATTGAATATTTCAACCCACTTGTTTAAAGGCATTATAGAGTATGTTTGACGCTGAGTGTCTGGAATGTCTTTGACACATTTTGATGTAGATTCTGTTTGGTCAGTATCCAAAGGTTCTTCATCATCACATAGAAATGGATCATGCAAAATTGAAACTGGAGGGATAGTCCTTGGGTCACCACTGGCAGCTATTTCAGGATAAGGATTGTCTGTTTGGGATAGTTGTTGTGGCTGTAAGTTTACATCATAAAGTTTATTCAAATCAATTGTTCGAGCCATAAGCCAATCAATTAACACTAGTCTCAAAAAGTGAGAATAATTACTAATATCTCTCAAATAAAGATATCCACTGACACAATTATTAGAACATTCTTTACTAGTAAGAGACTCAAAAATTTCCAAATTACTAGCGGCTAAACATGCCCCAAATATGACGGAAGGGCCACATACAGATCCACATGTCTGTCTGGGGTAATATGAAGAACAGTTTTCATTACAAACATGTTGTTTAGCTGCATTTATACTAGAACTATCATGGCAGTATTGAAAAGATACTTGAGAAACCCCTAAGTGTGATAAAGCTGCTAAAACTTTAACTCGAAATTCATTAGGACATTCCCACCCCAACGTGTCAACATACATTAGACTTTGACTCTTACAAGAATAAACGCCTAATGCAAAATGGTTTCCCACTTCAGTTTGACCATTGATATTAATCTCATTTAAATACGTTTTATTATTTGGTAGCTTCCCAACATGCAAAAGAAATATTAGTGAGTTACATTTTTCTAATGGATTTGGACCAAATTGTTGAATAATTTTGTTTGCATACAAAGATGGATTAAATGATTTTAGCATGTAGTATGCATGAACTTGTTCATAATTTCTATTTATAAGCGATTTGAATAGAAACATAATAGTTGAATTGTACCAGTGGTGACACGTAAGACTAATTAAGTCCTCAACTGAAACTGCAGATTCCAAAATGCTATAGGAATCTGAGGAGTTATGTTCTTTAACTATAGTTTCAAACATACATATCAAGTTTTCATTTATAGGAGCAAGAACATCTGGCTTCCTGAAGTTTTTTTCAACAAACCAATTTCTTTCATTTACATACAATAATTTTTCTCGCTTAACTGTATGTAACATGTTAAATCTATCTATATTTTGAGTGGTAAAACAGCCATAGTCTAATAAAACGTGTATGTTCTTATCAGTTTTGAGCTTTTGCTGCAAAGTATTTCTAATTATTACAATTTGAGCTTGGTCTGGCATATACTTACATCTATCAGGATCTGTGCCTTTACATGTACAACTTACATATCTTGTAGTCTCGGAATGTTTCGTTGCAGGAATGTTCTGCCTTAAAAGGTCTTCACGATCAAATCCACCACCAGTACAAATGCCATGACTAGATGATTCACAATCCATTTTCCTCGTCACATTTTCTGGCATGTGTTTGCTTTGGCAATCCATAGGAGGGCTAGAATTAAAAGATTTCATTCTTTTGATATGGGGATGAGGAATTATACACCTGAATTTGAAAAAAAGAACAATTAACAAGTAGAAATTTTAAGATAAAATCAGTAATAACTCACACATTGTCATGGACCTTTACAACATGACCGATCAATTCAAATTCATCATTACAAAGAAATCCACACCAACATTTAGTGTCAACTACATGTACTTCTTTAGACAACTGAAACATTTGAAATTATATAATCAAATAGTAATAAGGGGTTGTACATGCACAGTAAATGAAAAAAAAATTACAAGCATGGAGAAATGTGACAATTTATAAATACAGAGGGTAGTATATCTTACTTTATTGTCTGACTTCAATTTAGACTGTCTTCTTTTCATTGGTTTATGTCGTGGTTGGGGATGAATTTTATTCTGTAATTGTATAAGATGAACTACAAATTATACTACGTCACTCACTCCACCTATGCAAGGATGTTAAACAAAACAATTGATCAATTACCGAAACAAAAAGCGGATTTATTTTTGTAGCCTTCAGCAGTATAGCACTGTCCCCAACAAAAATTCTAACAAGACCCTATAAAAATGGAAGTGTAATGTATCAAAAATTAAGCATCTGATTACAAATATGATTTATAAATCTTTTTTCATGTAAACTGAAAAGATAATTTGACAAATTCTCATGACGTTAATTAAAAGAATTTAAATCAGACTTACCATTTGCTGTTCATAATTCGACACCATGATTTTCCTTACCTATGAATTGTGATTCATTCAATTAGTAATAGATTAATAGTAATCGTCAGATAATTTACAATAACAATACTTACAGGCAGCGGTACATTTGGATATGATTTTATCATATCTTTGAATATTTTTGGTCTCCATTCCACCTACAATACAAGAATAGAAATACATTTAAAAGCTGGAAAGTAACTGACATAAAGCATAATAATTCTAATAGTTACCTGATCAAATCCTTTTGCCTTCTGCATCTTTTGTAATCTCTGAATGAAGAAAAACAGTAAAAAATGTAATAGTCTAACCAAGAAATAATAGACAATGGCTTATTTTAATTAATATGAAATTCTAGGGAACACATTTGCCCTAATTCCAAATTGATGAGAATAAAAATCCCTGAAAATTTACGGTACCTTGTTTTTCCAAATTCTCCGGTTGGCTATCAAATTCTCAACTTCATAATCAAACACAATTTCATCAGTGCTCATTCTGAAAGAGAAAAGTTTGTAAGCATCCACATCCACTTGGCTTGATTGAATATACTTCAGATCTTATACAAGTTTTAAAGAATGTACCTTGAATCATTTTTATGTTCGATCCGTCGAATTAATTTCTCCACGTTAGAGTTCAGATATCTATTTCCCACTCTAGAGGGATGGATATTATCCGAACTAAAAAAGAAACAAATAAAAAATACAAACATATAATTAATCGATTGTGATCAACACTGGTAATGACTGTGCTTTTACTAATTTCCATGTAAAATACAATGGTTTACCTGGATATCAAGTCAGGATCCATATCAAATACATGGAAATGTACACCTTCAGACACGCAAATTTGATGTAGCAATATGTTGTAATGTGGTATCTTGATCATGATTTCTTCACTAAAAGGAAGAGAAGTTAGAAGTGAAATAAGCGATGTATGACTTTCTAGCTTTATTGATAGTGACAGGCAATTCATTATGATAATGAACTTCAATAGCCATAAAAATATTCTCACCTGTCATAACGCATTATAACACCTGACACAATTAATGGTTTGTTCCCTGCTTTGAACTTAATCAATTTGATCAGATCTTGATGCTTACGCAAAACTTTGTCCAAAGGAACATCATTGGATAGATCATTTGTTCCAACGTGCAGTAATATCATGTCCACATTCATAAAATCCATATCTCTGACATCTGCAAGAATAAAAAGTATATTCTAAATACAGGTAGTACTCATATCTATTAATTTCACATGAAACCTATTGATTACAATAAAGAAAATATAGGGTATTATCTGTCAACACCACTTACTTTTCAGTAAAGTATCTATTCGTGCACCTGGATATGACGAATTCACAACACAATTATTTTTCACATATTTCAATATGCTGTCACTGAGGATACTGCATGACAATGACTGAAAATAATCAGTAATTAGGAACTATTATCCATTTCAAACAGATAGACCCATGCCAACATTATGAATCTTTTTAGCTCCATATAAAATTTTTCTGACATAGTAAGACATTAAAATCTCTGATAAGAGATGATATTGTTGAAGCCATGAAGATACTGGAGTTTAATATAAGGAGATAATAAAATGGTTGTGATAATAAACACAGATATAGTCTGAAGAAAATAAGATAAAATATGATAAGATAGAAAATGTTGTTATGATATAGTGAAAGCTATGATCAGTACACCATAAACAAGTGCCAATCTTTGTTACAAAACTCTCAGCAGTATCTAATACCTTCTGCATCTCTGAATTTCCTATTTGTTCTAAATCAAACTGAATACTGGGTTTAATTTAGAGAAACAGTGTTTGTATGTATCACTAAAAGCAACATAAAAAGCATTAAAATAGTACAACACAAAAAACAAACACCTGGACTCAGTTCCATGGTTCTTGGTTGTTTGACTCTAAGGTTAGAATTAGTTCATTTCCAATGTTTAAACTCTAGAGTCGAATCTTAACCAAGAACTGTGGCCTCTTTTATCCAAATTACAAATACCACAAATACCATATCCATGCCCATACACATAGGCTATACATAATAATGATAAAATACTTATCCCTGGTTCTATATTCTGCGCTGCAAAAATATGATTGATTAAATTTATTTTCTCAATATCAAAAAGACTCCTATTTTCAATATATATTCAAAAGCCCCAATTAGGAAGGCCTAACTTCTACTACCCCTATGCCGCAGCATAAGCGACAGGTGAGGTTAAAAATATAGAATGAATGGGGAAGGGTTCATTTTTCAGCTTGCTGCTGAATGTAACGAGTGCTGGAGGGGCAAAGCACATTGTGGGATTGTGGAAATATTCAAAACTTTCATTCTCAAATGTGATGCAATTTCGGGGCTTCCTGACCAGTGAGTGACGTGACCTGGCTCGGGCAACCACATGGACAGCCAGTCAGTGTCAAAATGCAGTATTTTCTCAACTCAAACTGACTAGTGACTGACCCTGTTTATTTTTAGATAAAAAATTATAGTAGAGTAGCTTTATCGTCTTACTCTTCTTATTAATATATTTTTGGTGTAACCCTGTTGGATTTTCAGGACTTTTTTGGATGAGTGTGTTTCCCCACACACTACTGTTTTTTTTTATAATCTGATGAACATCTTAATTCTCAGTATGCTACCTCCCTATATCAAAGAGCTTTATCGACGGTAGGTAACTAACTACTGCACTGGCAGCTTGAAGGGCCGCGGCGGGCGCAAGGGGTGATTTATGAAAATTAATCAAAGAAAGTTAGAAATTTATATTCAAAGGTAGGGAATTTCCCTACCTTTTTCTTATTCCATAGAGTAAGATCAGCAGATGTCTCGCCTGAAGAAAACAATATATTTTCTATCCGTCCTTCCGTGATCTGTCAAATCAAGAAAAGTATAAGCTTTTTAGGTTTTACAATTAGCAAGACAAGTCTTGAACGTCGCGCGCTTCCGGGTATGGATCCGTGCAAGGCAATGTGCGCAACATTAGCCACATACACACAAATGGTGAATGTTGAATGTTGGTAGTGTAGCACCCCATTCCGTTCACAGGAAAACATCAACCAAATTGCACCATTATGCTATCTGGATGCAGGAAGCGAGCGATACTCGCTTCCCTGTGCCGGAGCACTCCGCGGTACACACTAGCGGGCACGGAAAAAGCTACAGTTAGACAGGAACTCATACCATCAGTGCTCGTCTCAAAATCCAAATATTATGAGATCGAGAATGTGATCAAACAACGACGCAGGGGAAACCGGTTGGAATACCTGGTTCACTGGAAAGGATATCCAAAGAAATTAGACAGTTGGGTTCAAAATAATGATATTAAAAGTCTAAACCAGTGAGAGTTATTTTACATTTGGACTATGGATACAGCCGATAACGGACATATAGCTAACGAAACTTGGCACATTTTTGGTCGGAAGATACCTTCGGGCGAAGTTGTATACCTTTGTCAGATTTTAATGGTTTATGTTGTAATAATTGTCAGTATCATAAATTTGTCTCTTTTAAATGGAGACAGTAATTTGTGGATATCATTGCTCGGGTCCTGTCTCGGTTATCTTTTACCAAATCCTAGCATTAATACTAGATAAAGATGAACAGGGACCAATTTTACATTACACTGCCCAGTAACAGCTCGATGGTTTACTTTCCTGACAATACACTTTCAAATTATAAAACAAAGTTAGCTATGAAATTAACTTTTGATCAGTTGGATGACTGGGAAGTAGGTGTATCGGAAATCATCCTACCAAATTCATGGATAAACATTTCGGGGGAAATGCGCGAGATAACCGTAATTACAAAATCTAATCAGAAAAGATTAAAGTATGTATTACAAGAAGGATATTACGGACCAGAACAATTGACAGCCAGATTGAACGTTATGTTATCAAAATACATTTGGTTC
>JAYMFW010006015.1:0-12614 GCA_036785005.1 Tubulanus punctatus | reverse complement strand
CATATAACGTATATCGCCTATATCGTATGATTTTTTTTGGTCCCGACTTATACGATATAGGCGAAGTTGACTGTAGTAGACTTCCATTATACTTGGAACCGTTCATTACGTTCGTATGCATTAATAAGGTAGGACTTCTGAAGTTGTTTTCTCAAGGTTGGTTTCCACCGCAAACCGTGATCTGTATGTTCAGGCCTTAAATCTCACTTTCTTATATAAAATATATACTACTGAGCGCATATTCATTGAATTTAAAGATCCAAGAAAAAAAGCAGCAAAATATTTCCGACTCGGAGAAAGTCTCCAGAAGGATTTATGGACATTTTTTGAATAATCTGATTTAGAAAAATAAAAATCCGGAAAATGGCATCTGCCGACAGACATGGTGATATTGTGTTGAGACCACAACAATTTTCAACCTATTAAATGTGGTTTCCTCTATTTTAATCGTTTTGGGGATTATATATTTGTCCGATTTAGGCGAGTTTTCGACTTTTCGAATCCGTTCTAGATACATAATTGATTAGGAAAATGTATGGGAAAATTCTGCATCTCATTATTCCGGCCGAAATCGCCGATTCAAGTCATCGATTTTACCCGTGAAACTTGATCCGTGTTGTTGTGTGAAAATGGATTATAAGGTGCTAGCCATTCATCCGTTTGATGTTGATGTCCGTAACTTATCAACGTTGTCCCTTATTTCTTAGCGGCACGGATCACGCTTCACTGATAAATCATGATACATGTAACTGGCTTTAGACCGATCTGACTTCACAGTATTATTAAAATGCCAAATCCCAAAATTGCCTCACAAATTCAACAGATCGTGGAATCATTGTGATCATCTATATTGATAAATGAAATATATTTTGTTGTGTATCCACCATTTACGCCATTCATATGGAATAGGTTGGCGTCTTTATAAATATTCAATCAGAGTGCTGTACACACGTTCTCTGTAATTAAAGGGATTCCCGTCGCAGAAGCGGATGCACCTTCACATATTAATGACTTCTTCGTTGTAAATGGAAACATGCGGGATCTATTCAGCTTCAAACATGACGGTCGGGATTAGAGAATCCAGGGACCGATCATATATTAATAAACCAGTAAATATCTTTTAAAAACGGTGGTTTCATGTTCTATACATGTACAATATTCGGAAAGGATGTTTGTAAATTAGTTCGTACTTATATATAGAGCGCATTATTTTTTCAAGATTGAGACATTTAATCATCGAGGTACATCAATGCTATTTATGAAATTTGCCACTTTTTACCCAAAAACTCCTGAGTTGATATAGCTAGCAGATCATGCGACCCTCGACGGATCTGTCTACTCCACTCGTGAAAAAATCCTCCATCTTCAAAAGACTAACGATGTTCTAGTTCATCGTAAGCAAGCTATTCTTCTTCTTGATCCATACATCACGCTCAGCCACTCGATACATGCGAAATGTGATTATAGCTCGGCATTTCAAGGCGGTCTTGTTTTTCCAGCTTTGCCGCCAAATTGCACGCACCACCTCTTGTTCTAATGAAATAAATCAACCATTCCTCGCGCAGCCGAACCAGACGGCCTTGACCTCTTTCGACGTTTAAAGCTGTCAAGCACTGATGTCCATACACAGTTCTTGGATTTCTAAAGGCACAAGAATTGCGTTTGGACAATCACCACCAACAACCTTTAATTTCACTGCGAGATCAAAATCTGAAATTAGATACGAAACATCGATTGCAAATCTAGGATTTCGTACAAAACTTGCTGTGAAATTCAATGAGCCATTGAGAACGAGATAGATTCCCAATAACAGTGAAACCGCGTAATGACTGGACTAGATTTTCAGTTACAGATAAAGCTGGGGATTTAAATGCACCACGATATAATGTACATGTATATGCAAAACTATAGAAGCATTCACATATGTTACCAGTAAATATATTATTGGATAGAATATTTAACATAAAAACGCTTTGGAAATATGTTACCTGCACAAGCGTATAGCAGTGTATGTATAATTATAAACCCAAACCTATCTCAGTCTTTAAATATAGAAAAACTGAAAATCTTATTCGTTCGTATTCGTATTCAAAACACACATCGATTTCTGAGTTCAAGTTATTAGTAGTATTTCCTTCCCCAGTCAATTCAGTTGAAATCCAATAAGATACATTTCAACCCGTAGCTTACCTGGTGATTGATACCTTGTCTACCTCCAGCGTCTTGGAACTGTTCGAGAACCCTGTAATGCGTTAACTGCAGCCTGGTCCGTAGAGCCGTTGTGTCCTTGGTCATCAGAAAATAGCTAAAAATAAACAGACGCCATATAATCACTTTTCAGTTCCCAGTAGGCATCGAACGGGATTATTCGCAAAAAGGCGGCAGTTTTTCAAACAGCTCACGCGCCGTGAGACCTAACTGTATGCTTTGGGCTTTTAAGGCTATACTGATGCAGGCAGCTGGCTCCACAACTACTCTATCTATTAACGAGACTAACAGCTTGTGGCAACATGTGCCACAGCACATATGCAGTTAGCAAAAAGACCACGTCACATTAGTTTTTTGTTTTTAAATTGTGCCCATGAAAGGGTCCAGCGCCATTTCTTCACGCAGGTGCGCGACTGTTACAAGTTTTTTCGCTCGAAAGTCGCTGATTGGCCGACTGGTTTGAAATCGTCACGACAACCTGTTCCGTTATGTCTAAACAATACCGGCAATAATGTTACTGCATTAATTTCAGAACTTATTAATTAGAATGATTAAGTTAATGATCGGTACCATACGGCAAACCTTGAAAACCAACAGTTTTTAATAAGTAATACCCTTCTATACTATTGAATAAATACCCCTGGATTTAAATACATACAGCGATTATATGCACATACAAAATTATATTAAACGCGATACTGTAAATATAGTCGTAAATTTTCAAACAAACTACGCCATTTTAGACAGTTCATTTGCGCTGCAGAGCTACGGCTGAATAAATCCAACAGAATAATGTCAATAAATCCATATGCTCTCAAACAACGCAATTAGTACATGAATCCTCGTGAACATTTTAACACATCATGAATACCCAACTCCAACTTTAAATCCGTGTTTTGAGATTTTGGGCCATTTCAAAATTCACTCCCTCGACGGGCGTTGCGCGGAAGAGTCCTGTTACAACGTGTCGTGCTCTAGTTTTGAAATTTTTGTGAAGAAAATCCCAACGACGTTTAGATAATGTTCCTTTAAAGCCATCGTTCTTTTGTGACGAGCCTCGGGCTCTTTACATATAAAAAAGCAGTGAAAAGGCAAACGGTCATAAATCAACAGCGCTCATGACTCCACTTGAAAAAAGTCATTGTCCTTCCCTGTCGGGCACATGAAGCGTTCGTTACTATCCAAACCGTGGATAAACAGTCTCTAATAAAAAAACTGGTTTCGAAATTTTGAATGACGAAAAAATATATCACAGTGTCACAAAAAATGCTAACGTTTTCAACCCGTATAGACACAACGTTGTATAAACTTCAACTCATAATCATGACGACTTCCATGTTCGATATACAAAACAAAGACTATATGTACCAGTCACCTCTTAATCAAAAATATATCTGGATATCTATATAACATAGGCCGAAAAATACATCAATAAAGTTGTAAATTAATATCCAATGCAAATGTCTTCTCGGAAATCACGAACGATCTCGCGTCATCTCGTTGGTGTCCGGGATCGCCACGGTAACGCGCGCCGGGGATACGGAAAAATCATCCATCACTACCAGTTATAGAAGCCAAAGGGAATTTAGTATCTTATATTAGGACACGCTGGCAGACAGTCGTATGATCGATGGTGGGGTAATCACCTTCAGACTTGAGATTCAGCCTTGGATTACAAATGTGTACGTCATCAAACTATAACCAAGCGAATATATTGCGACCAAGCAGGAGTGGCTTATTGGGGAATTCACCTAGTACCGGTAGTCGGTTCATTCGAAAATGGGGTCTACGAAAAAAGTTGATTAATTGCGTCCATGGACATATGAAAGGAAATGTGAATAATAAACTGGGCCAACCACCAAAATGGCGCAGATGCTACACAACGACACGAAATGTACTCGAATGCATATCGATAAAAGATTTTTGAAAAGGTTCACCAGCACAACCATGCAGATGTCGATTATGTGCGAATGAAATGTTGAATATCTATATATACTCAAAGGCAAGACTTTTTTCAAAAAGAGCTCCCCAAATAATATTCGATAGCAAAACTGTCCGAAAAACCGAAATAAACATTGAAAGGAAAACTATGAACCTGAATCCTACAGCGAGTGAAGCGTCCAAAACATCGTCATCAGTTACATGCAAGGAATTACCTGACAGATCGAATATGCCGATCGGCACGTGGCTTAAAAAAACTGTTACAGTACTGACAGAAGAGTATCGATAAAACGGGTCAATTTCCATCCAGTTTACCCGTGTCAGTCATTTTGACATGGATGTTCACTTAGATAAATATCGCCTACGCAGAGAGGAGAAAGAGACATGTAGTCAGGCGAAATAATGGTTTTCCCGCGCGTATACATCAGCGATCTTTCCTATCAAATAAGATCGTCATAACCAACTGTGTTGTGCCTTGAAACAGGTTCTTAGAATTAAATCACTAATCGGCTCAGCTCCTCGTTGATCTTGCAGAAAAGCTGTTCATTAATACTATACAGCTCTTATGTACGTAGTACTATCTAGCAGGTAAAACGACAACAACCTGAAATCAGTCAACTATATTTGTTTTATGAAAATGAATACAGTGATAGATACTACTACTGTTTACATATACTTGAATAACGTCATAATACATATTAAAACAACATGATCAACTTCTATCGAGTTAGCTTGTCATAAAATACTTCAACCTCGAATTGTCATACTAGATCTATACTTCTATCAGCATATGGTAACGAGTAATATGCGCATGTACCGTTTTTTTCTTCAATAAGTTACCTTCTGATCAAGCTTGATTCAATTCATGATGTAATAATGACAACTTAGTCTCGAGCCGACATAAGGTACTAAGGTATCGGTAATGAAATTGATGACGTCACGCCGGTAGAGTTTCCAGCGGCAACAACTCCGCTACACATGTAAAAAAAGACTATTCGAGCGAGGCCTAGTACAACAAGCCATATCGTAATACATAGACTAGTAACACGAGTTAATGGATCCCTTGATAGTTTTTAATCCGTGATAATTAGCGTTGCTAGCTTATTTTGATCGTTTGCACGCAGTTTTGCCATAGCCCGTCGACTCGCTGTTTGGCCATGCATCGGAACCATTAAGATCTGCCTCGATGACAATAAATCATCGCTGAAATCGGATGTAACTGCGTCCTGCGAATTCGCATGCATCCTGGGGATTTATCGTCGACTAGCTACGTTTACGTACCCGTAGCGTGTAATATATTCTTTTTTGCTGTGGGGACATCGTGTAGCAATTTATGCTCTCGTATACAGTCAGCTAGGATATGTATTTGTGTAATTGTCGTGACTATCGACGGTAACATTTCGAACGAAAGACGATATATACAACAGATACAAATTTTACTTTTACAATTACATCCCGGAAATGGTTATAGAAATGAGATTACAAAATCAGATATGAGATGGTATGATTGAGTCACTGTAATTGAGAGTCCTGGTCGACTAACAAGACATTGTTTAAAACAACAGCTCTGGGTTTAAATTCTACCATGCTCGATTTTAACAACTTCCGGTCATGTACCAACAGTCACCGACATCATAGTATTTCTATTCATTGGGATCGAATGTAATTTCGATCGCCTTGAAATACCAATAAATGTAATTACCGCAATAGAAAGAACGACTGGCCCAACATTTCTGACAGCGGTCTTTAGCACTTAAATAAAGTATAAAGCCGGTCCCCGTAGCGCTCCAATTCAGCTGGATCTTCCTTTTCGTGCCATCTAAAAATCAACCGTATTTAAGTAAATGTAGGTCAACTGAGATTCCCACTACCCATCCTAGCATCCATATACAAAACTGGTAACACGCGAAACGCAACTCAACTGCTACAATTAACATTTATAATTCACCAAGAGGAAACATTTTCGTGGAATTTACACGAATTACATTAGCGGGAATATATCAAGCTTCGTGTTATAGCGCTTTGCTGAGCGGAACGAAGGATACAATTATTTCCGTAGATAATTGATATGACATTGAGTATTCGCTGATAATTTCAGAAATGAATTAATTTAACGACACCTCGCGGAAACCCGATTATAGTTTCTGTCATTAAAATTAAGCAGGATCAAGCCTGATTGGATTTGCATAAAGAATGACTTTGAATATAGTAGAATCAATTGAATAAACTCCGACACCATATATAAAAATATCATTTCAATTATATAAATGATTGCTTTGTGAAATATTCCCTCGAATATCATCATTAAACTTTGGGTTCGAATGACACGTACGATTAAGATTGAATTTTCATGGTTATCTTTCATTCAAAACTCCAATTATTTTTCATATTCCCTTTCATATCTCAGTGAAGTACATAATGTTAATATCAACAGATCCTATCTTAAGCGGTATTCTTATTTAATCTACGAAACATCTGCATCGTAAACTGCACACGTGTTCATATAACGACTCTCTTTTGTCGTGAGATTCATCCACCTTCCTGTAGAAAATATAAAGATGATCGATTTCGTTTAATATCAGACCTTTTATATGGACTTACACTGTTAATCCCCAATACGCGACCGAGTATTTGATAATACGCTGCACGTTTAGTATACGGAAGAACCTTAATGAGAGGTTCTAGGAAGACGTGGTGTATCTTAATGTTAAAGCCCGTATGGCAGTTTAGAACTCATGGCTGACAACAGCTTTTTTGGAAAAATGCCTATGGCCACCAGGAGGCGTCTTAAGAGTATACATACTTGGTACCGGTACGGAATTATTCTATGAAGTTTCTTTTGCAGAAGTCCTCTGAGGTCTTTAAGCCCGGGTCATATCAAACCGGCATGTGGCACTCGATACCCGTCCCTATGATAATAATACATTATAAAATGGAATTCATCTAGGCTTTTTTTTAGACATTTGCACACTTTTTTAAAAGACTCATTGCCAAATATCCCGCGCACATATCACCAAAATGACAGTGTCAATTTATAGTTCAAATGATAATTACCCATTAAGAATTGTATAGCGTTGACTGTCCTACATCGGTCGTAAAAATGACTGGCGGTTCTAAAAGTCGCGAACATGAATACCTCGAACAACGTCGGGTTTCTTTTATACAAAAGTATACCTTTACCAGGTCGATTATATCCTATAGTCTAAGTCCTATGCCAACTATTGAAGGAGTTTACCGTAGCGTTAAGTCTATAGATCATGTTGTTTGAATAAGTTCTCGATAGTTCGGTTGATAGATGCATAGTAGCGCTCGAAAACTTATCTGAACGCTTTTCACATTTATTGTTGCCACACACAGGGTCGACGAAATGTCAGGGAAAAAAACGGGTCAACATAATATAAAAGGATTGAATAGAAAACTGTCTCATACAATTGCTGGGAATAGAGATTCGATACGCCAGTAAGATACTAATCTAGACACACTATAATACAAGAAGGATAACAGGAGTGAACCCAATCCTCTGGTTCAGACAATTCAGTTTTTTTTTCTCGTTACAACTCCCACGTTTTATGACGCTAACAAAATTGAACCTATATATATCGATAAAATTCATAACAAAGCACGTGGATCGATGTATATTTCGTAAATAATCTTTATCCTAGACATTGATAGCAGCACATTTTTTGTACTGGTATGGAAAAATGCCTGCTTTTCTACCTGAGCACGAAAAGCGGAACAATAACGTCGACAAAAACCATAAAACATTGAATGAGCTAACGAAGTTTCAGGCAATAATTCTACCTTCCATAATGTTCAAAATTCTAGTTTTAAGACATTTCATTTCATTAAAAGCAGCCTAAAGCCTTATTGGTGATGAGTGCTGCATTCCTTTAGTGGAGTTATAGCCTACATCTAAAAAACTAAGTTTACCTGTAAGAAATATTTGGAAGGATCAGACACCGATTCCGTCTCATCGTGCGCTCCGTGCAGGTGTAACTATCGAAACTCCGGTAATGCACCACAAGGTGTCCTTTTAGTCACTTGTCGCCGTGTCCTACAAAACTTTTAGTAGTCGCTTCCTGTGTTTTCAATCTGGTTAACCCGTTCACTATTGAAATTCAATGACCGCGGGAGGTAGAATTTGATAAGTGACCGAGAATTGAAAAGGATTTTCCTATAGCTATACCGAGTCTGTGGGTCAAAGCCATTCAGAGTGCATGTCTGTGAATTGAGCTACATAGATCATCGGTTTGAATGATGATGATTATAATAATGGGAAGTCATATGCACTAATGCATAGATGAGAATAATGAGCGACTATTTTCGATGATTAAGGTCACAAACAGCGTCTATTTTCGCATGGTATGAATTCCGATACCGAAAAATTAGCTTCATGTTGCTTGATATGATAGCTTTAGCTGACGGGCTAAAAACCCACAGCCTATGTAACTCTACTTTAACTATTCGTCCAAATTTAACTTACCCGCAATGCCATCCCATTTGAATTCTATCTAACATTTACAAACCAACATTCTGTATTTTTTTTAAATGACAATAGCTTTCAAGAAAGAATATGATTTGAAGTAGTTATCTATCTTTTTCCCGTGCATGCATGGACGAAACCTTGTCTAAGACCTTGGTCGGACCAATAATTTTCTGAGTTCCGCAATTCTCTATTAAATTTCATTAGTTCTTACTTTTTGTCCAACTTGAACTTCATAATAGGGTTTCATTAGAAATACAGTAATTACGCAAAAACTTCCAGAGATTGCATTTGCGTGCCCTATTTTTTAAAAGATTATCTGGGGAAGTACAATGGCTTTTACCATCGTTGCTCGTCACAAGGTGACCGCCATGGCTACAGTTCCGCCATAATGATGGTGATGGCCGTACCAATGTTCAGGCGGCTCCACTCGCCCCTGAAGTCCGCACAAAAACCTTGATCCCGCGAGTGCAGACGACTTATATAATATACGAGGTTAACAGTACTGTACTATGTGCTAACACTGATAGCGATAGAAAAACATTCAAAATTACCTCACCACAAGAAATACCGATTTGTCACCAAAATAAATGAAGACTGAAAAAGTCCGACAAAAATGCAAGGTTCGAATTTCCCAACGTCAAAACTAAGTTAGTAATTGATAAGATCACCAGCAAGAAATACAAATCCAGTCTCAAATGAGACCCGACACTGTCGAGTGGAGTGTACTTCAACGATATTCCGAATTAGGTAAATCGTTTATATATGACAACATAAAAATACATGTACTTAGCGTTAAAGAGGAGCCGAACCATGATGCGAGTGCTTATCCTTACCTACACGAGTAGCGCCATCTTTGATAATGCCATTAAGGACATGGTGACTTCTCGGAGAAGCAATACTAAGCCGTTCACCGTGCTCACTGGCGGAGCAATGTGCCGACGGCGGGAAAGTTACACGCTGACAATTCGTCTCCCACTCTCTCTCGTCGTGACACAGTAAATCAACATTTAGGCGGTAAAAATGAAAGTCCATTTAATATACGCTGCCGTTCTCTCTAAGCTCGTTGTATTGATCAAACTCATTGCTATTTTGCAGCATAAATGACACGGTGCGCGGTAATTTATTGCTTTTCATAGATATTTAAATTAGACGTGTTTTTGTTCCACGATCCCAAAGCACAGGCACAGCTGACGACACGGTATATTCGCTTCCACATATACGACACAGAACGCATAAAAGCTGCTAGCTATAATTGTATGAAACGAACTGAATGCATTTTCCGTATTGAAAATAAAAATCATGACTTTTTTCCGCCACCGGTGCCTTTTTTCGATCGGGTTGTTTGTTTTACCGCCTGAAATCTACGAGATTTCGTTTGTTTCGTTATTGAATAGTGTCGACTTTATTGCAACAGCCGACCGACGTTGGGATTGGGTATTTAGCAAAATTATTACACACTCAATTTTCGAGCCGTCTATTGCGATTAGTTCTATATGACAGATGGAAAATTGTTATGAAAATCGATTTTAGGTAATTGAAGTGTATTAATTGAAATCGCTTGTGGAATTTATTTACTATACCCCGACTTAATCAAGCATTGGCCTATTATGTCTGGAAAATATATGAGACCGTAGATAGAGGCCACTCACTCATAGAAAACATGATAAACTCCAGTTGAATTGGTTTATAGAATGGTATCTTGCTATTTCCAAAATCAACAGGACACTTTCTAGGTTTTTTCTAGTCCAACGATGTAAAACATGAAAGCGGGAATGGTGGGGGAAATTGATTTGGCCGGGCTCCTCCTATTCAGTGGAGAGAGTAACTTTGAATAAGCTAGAGTGGTGCTTCTCTATATAAACCAATTCTGAAAAAAATCATTGATCTTGAAAAAAACATTCAACGAAGGTATTTGGTTTTTATACATCAAAATCGGTGTACAACTTTATTTAATGTTTAGAAAGTTTTTTGGGCCCGGCAAAGGCAAATAATGACTTCTAAATTGCAACTGAACAGTTAACAATTCGCTTTAGTTTAGAGAATATAAATTCCAAATTGAAGTCATATTTTGATCTTTCAAACGGTTTCCGATGCCACAAAATGGTCACCAACCTCGACAAAATGTAATAATTTTTACCAACAACTTGTTTGGGGTAATCTACTTTCATTATGAAAACTTCTTCATCTTTCACAGATCGTTTGGTAAAGGAATCAATTAATCAAACTGAATAAGGACTGCTTCCTCGGAAACCAGCATCTCAATCATCTAAAGGAACCAAATACAGAAGATCACAGGCCTGTATGTTCAAAATGGAGGGTTAAACATTTCCCGTCTTAAAAACGATATTTTCCATACACGGGATTAAAAATTCAATTACAAAGCGATCTGTCATATTAGTGGCTGATTTATTGCGCATCAATGTCAGGGACCCGGCATCAAAACGAGATAAAGTATATTTCCCATACACAAACCAGACAATATGATCTAAATAAAGAAAATAAAATGTCTACGACGATCTTACAGACTCTCAAAGGAATCATTTCAGATGGTAATTAAAACCGATTATTCAGAAATCGTCTATCAATAGAACATTCAGGAGAGGTGGAAAAAGAATGATTCCTCGACAGTAGATATACATGTATGAGTGGACCAAAAGACGAAAACGACCTAAATAGCCAGTTCTGTGGACACTATATATTATATTCAAAATTTGTGGAGCCAAAACTTTTGGTAGAGGTCACAGACTAAAACAAATGTAAGGCTATATAGAATTAGGTGGAACAAACAAACCATCTTTAAAAGTATATGCTTTAGTATAGTATGGTGCCAAAAAACATGGTGTAAAGAAGATACAAAAATAGAAATTCGAAGCTACAGGAGATTTATCTATATGTACCGAGTTGGTTCATGATTATTAACGGGTGGATTTCGGTGTAACATTGAATTATTCATTCATCAGGCGATTAGAATATCACGGTGAGAAAAATGTGTAGGTTCGGAAGGGACAGGAGTGGTACGATTGTTGGTAGTGCCATTACGAGCACGATAGAGAGAGAAATGTCTCAATACCACACGGTAATCAATCATAGAACACGACACAAAGAATAGGACAGATAATCGAAATATTCCCTGCACGTTAAAATCATGTCGTCTGCGTATGTGTGTGCGTGGTGTGTATACCCGCACGGTTAATGATGGTGCGCGCGGGAAAATAGCGAAAATAGGCTCCGAACACCTACGTTAGTAACATCATCACCGGTGAGATCATATGAAAATTGCAATAGTGATCAGCCGGCTTCTCTAGCGCAGTTGACGCCCATAACAAACATGACTTAATTAAACAATGATGATTAAATGGTCACCAATCTTCCGTCGCTGATATCATGGATACAGTTTCATGTAATTTTTCATTACACCATCATCAAATAACGGCTTCGTTATCCACGATGACTAAACGTTTCATTTAGTTTTTGTTTTGTATGGCAATAATAAGTTAGATTTCAAGCTTTATATAGTATACAGTCATGAAATTATATCGATGTAAAACACGATTTCAGTAAGAATCACGTTGAAGAGAGAATTAACTTTCCTGTTCGTGTTCCTGGCGGACATTTCATAGTCCCATGAAAAGATCTGATCAACAAGAGAAATGTAAGATCATGAAATATAAGATGAATAATTTGTTTCTAGAGAAGTTTCAACGTCGCATCACTCCCTGGCTTAAAAATGGGTCATTTTGGTCCAGTTCCAAAAAGTCTCAAGTTATATTATATACGAACTAGTCAGGCGTGGATTTAGCGGGGGCGCATCCGGCGCCCCCTTTAATCGGCCAAGCAAAATATTTTTTTCTCATTTTTTCGTCTGAAATTGTATACCAGATGCTCAGATTCTTTGGGGGAGGACCCCCATTTATGCCTGTCGCACCTTCGGTGCTCGCTCAATTGAGACCAATGCAAAATTGGCATTTTTGCCCCCCCC
>JAYMFW010005682.1:0-12626 GCA_036785005.1 Tubulanus punctatus | reverse complement strand
TCATCACTTGAAATTCCATCAGATTCAGCTTTTTCTTACTACTCAGCGGTGCATGAACACTGATTGTTGACTACCAGAAACACCACGATTATATCATTCACCAACACGATGAGTTCCTTCTGCGGTAGCAACTTCTGTTGAGCGACCAAATGGTTAGTTTTATCAGGCTTCCATCATTACTGAGCTGATAAGTGGCATCTTTGGAGTTCAGGAAATGATGTTTCAAAAACCATGTTGATTGATGCAGCTTAGGTGTTTGAAGTCAATTTATCCAATATAACATTGTCTCAAAAAATCTATTCTAAAAGAGACACCAAAAAATTGTTGTCTTACGAAGAACATCAATGAATTCTCATCATGATTATGATATTTTTGAAGAACTTACCATTTAACGGATCTGGGTGAATCAAGCATTATCGACTTATCTTGTATGCCATTTGACAAAAACGAAAACAGCATTTCTGAAATACAAAAAACATAGCAGTTTATTACATGATGTGAGTGAATTTTCACTATTTTGGGTTTGTAATTGATATTCTCAAGTAACTTACTGTTGCGAATGAAAACAACTAATCTTTTTAGACTTCAGTGATAACCATCATCTGTGTTGTGCTGGTAAATATGAGAAGTTGAAAGTTTTCGATGTAGGCTGCAGTCACATTCCTTGTTTTGGACTGTGGTTTATTCCTTTTCTTGGTTGCATATATTCACACAAGACATCTAGCCAGTTGTTCTACTTCTAGTATCATTCTTATATACTATTGTTTCTCTCACGGAGGCAGCTTCTGACTGATGATGCTGACATGATGCTGATGCCTTCTGATTGATTACCAGATTGGTCATGTTGTTGCATTTTCAGTAGTTAATTAAACTGATCCTTACACTGAGCAGAATAATTTCTCCCTTTAAAGGCTAGTTTTTCACCAGATAAGTTGATATAGGAAAATACTTTTTACCTGGTCGAATAAACCAACCAGGATTTTATATTTCTAGAAGTCTAATGCTCATTTATTCCCATTAAGTGGAATTATTAGTTTCTTGTCATTAAACCTATTCTTCAAGTGCATGTAACATTTAAGAACTTAACTGGCTCGATTTTATTTTCGCAAATTTAATTATCTATCCATGTCATCATACTATTAAATTTTCAACTTATACCTATTCTAATTCTCTCTAAAAAGCATTCTTTAAAAACTAACGTCATGAGATTTCAAATCTAAATGATCTAAATGATCTACCTGATAATTAAGTTAACTTAGAAACTGGGCAGTTGAGGCACTCGCTCCTCACAGCCGGTGACTCCTGACTACGGACAAATCTCGATCAATTGATCTCTATGTTATGTACCCAGTACCCATTCTTGCAAATAAGGAACTAGGCAGATGAGGCCTCCACTGCCACCGACTCAACCGTTAGATCACTCTCTCTCTCCTGCGTTCAAACTCAACCATTCACATCTCAAACATGCTATATCATTCTCTCTGACATTGCACATGCACATACACACACGCACACGCACACGCACACACTTTGGCTTCAAACAAAAGACTGCTGGAATTGGGCAGGGAGGGGGTGTTAGTATATTAGTAGGGAAAGGGAATGTGGAGTAACCAGAGTCTTAAGTCAATCAGCCCACATCAGTCACTCCCTGTCTCCCTCTCATTCAGCCTGCACCACTCCATTCATCTCTCATCTCTCCACCTCATCCACCTTCGTCCCTTATTTCAGCCTGCTCCGCCTCATCTGTCACAGGGCCTTATTTCAGCCTGTCCCACATTCACCGCTCATTGCTCAATAGGAAATCTGATATTCAAATTAAGATTGAAAGATAATATAAACAGTACTATAGCATGTTCCTAAATCAACAATCTTCGATAGTTTAACTGCCACAAGATACTCTTCGTTTGAGCTCTTAATTAGGCTATTCCACTAACGTACTGGATGTATAAATAGTCAAAGATCCAAATCAACAGACATCCTGGTAAGTGCTACTTTGTCAATCTCTGCAGATGATTGTAGTTGTAATTTGAATGCTTCAACCTCGACAGCATTTGGCAGTGCTATCAGTGACACAGCTTATATGAACAACTCTTGGTCTTTCAGGCCAATGTATTATAAGTATCATGTCAAAAGCAGATTTTCTTCATTCTTCATACTCTACATGCTGTCTCAAGTCATCATCATTCTGAATAAAATATTAGATTAAACTGTAAAGCTATGGTCAACTTGAAACATAATACAAATTGAAACTCTATGTATATAGAGCTTCTGGAAAAGTCATTTGCAGAAAATATTTTAGGGGAAGGGGCATTTCAAAAAAGAAAATAAACAAATAGAATTTCTAAGGCACTTAAAAAGATTTAGGGGTTCATCTCCTACCCATGAACACTCTGCAGCACCAACCTGGCCAGGTGGAACAATGGAGACACAGGGCCATGAAATGGGATTACTTTTTCACAATTGAAAACATTGTACATTCTACTCCGCATAATTCGTATGAGAGGTGACCAAGCATTTTTGTACGACTTATGCAATTTACAAATTACGTATGATTTGTATTTTATGAAAATTTCAGATGGAGAAACTGTTTTGAGTACGAAGTACGAATTACACAATACGAATTAGAGTGGGAAATTTAAGGGGAAAAGTGAAGGAAATTAACGGGACCATGACAGAATATACAAATTACGTAATTTACGAATTAAACGATGACGAATTATGCGAAGTAGACTGTAGCATCTGGTATTGTACAAATGAGTTGTTTTACTGAGATAACTGTTTATTTTAGCAGCAATAAACTGCCAGAGGGAAGTTGCATGACAGCATAACCTGCTTCAGGGACTAATGAAACTGAATAGCATTCGCAATTTCAATCCTTAGGTAGCGGTACATCAATCACTATTTTCTCATGACTGATCATTTCATTTTCCATTTTTTACAATTCAGCCATGAAGCTGAATATGAAGATTCCCATTAAAAAAAGCTATGAAAAATTCACAGAGCTTTTCCCAATCCGCAGTTTTGTCAAAGCGGCTATATCTGATTGAAGGCTGCGAGTTATGAGCAATTACCGGGTATTTTTTTTGGTACTGAAGACCAATTGGCTGGTAGAGGATCTGCAGTGTCTGTATTTCGTCTAGTTGTGCAGAGTAACCATCAGAAACTGACTGTATGTGTGTCTCGCAATCTTTTCCTTCTTTACCGATGAGGTCTGATTTTTACTGATTATTTCATGAAGATGATCATTGGTAGCAGCGTGTACCTCCTTCCAATTAGTTCGTTTACAATTTCAATGCAGAGTATGTCTCATGACTGGTAAAGTATTTCATTTTCAATTTAAGCAGTTCATCCATTTAGCTAAATATAAAGATTCACAATGAAAATAGCCTGGGAAAATTTGGAAAAAGGTAGTATGGTATCACTTAAACTGTAACAATACACTTACCAGATCATGAATAGATGAGGATCTATGGTGTCTCATGTTTCAACTAGTTGTTTTAGGAAGATAATCATTGGTAGCAGCATGTACTTCTAATTGGTACTGAAGACTCAATGGTTGTTAGAGGATCTATGGTGTCCGTGTTTTGACAAATAAGTGCTTGTGTGTCTCGCAAATTTTTCCTTCTTGGTGGAAGATCTTAGAGGACTGATTTTTTACTGATGATTTTATGAAGATGATCATCGGTAGCAACATGTACTTCTTATTGTTGGTGAAGACTCATTGGTTCAGAGGCTAAGGAAATTGTGTAGCATTCACAATTTCAATGCTGAAGTACATCCATCACTATCTTCTTATTGATGATAAAGATTTCTTCTTCCATTCTTCCAATTCATCCATTAAGCTAAATATAATAAGGATTAGCTATGAAAAAATTCCTGAATAGACTGGAAAAATTTAATATCACTAAAACTGTGACAATACTTACCTGAGCATCACATAGGGAACTTCTCAATACACAGTTCTGTTGACTGTTGGTAATATCTGACAGAAGGTTTTGAATTTCGAGGACTGAAACCTAATTGTCTGGGGAATGACTATAGATACCATATAGTATACACTTAGCCACATTCTGAGGTATATTCACAATGAAGTAATGACGCAGCTATTACTTAGTAACTATCACAAATTGAGCGTATGTTGTTCTCGTCAACTGTTCGTTCCGCAATCTTTTTCTTCTAGTTAGTTGGATGTTAGGCACTCTCCGCATTGGGTGTTATACCAAACGATCAGGTAGAAGTCACAATAGATAATATGAACTGGTACAGAGACTGCATTCTTAACACCAATCTTTCACGTTATTATATAGTCATTTAAATGTCATTTAAAACATTAAGTTTTTCATCTGGGTCCAACACAGCTCAAGAAGCATCCAAATTAGCACCTAATTCGCAAAGTTTAAACTAGAGTCTGTTCACCAATGTTCAATGTTTATGCAACAATAAGTGGTATGTTGTTTGGTATGGTGGTGTAGTCCACACTTCTCAGCTGCCATGTGGTCCCGTCATTAGTGTCCAGTCCATAGTCGCTCCACTCTAGCTGCTTTTAGCTGATGCACGGGTAGTGTCCTGTGCATCAGCTAAAAGCAGCATTCACGTCACCCTGAAGTATGGAAAAATGACAAAACTTGTTAGATATGTTCAAAAACAGTTTGAAACTATGAACAGAATTTGGTTATCTGTAGGGTCCATTTTTCTAATCCATCTTCACCAGTGTGTGTCAGACTGGACATCGATGTCAGAACTGAAAATTACAAGACCTTCTGAAAAAACACAAAAAATAATTCTTTACAATATACATTTATCTGATTTTCAATATAAGAATTGGGCCTAGATGGGGATATAGTCTGCCATCATAATAAGTTTATATGTAGGCTACATAAACAATATAACCATTACACTATAAATTTTTCTGTAAGTGTCATGACAAATTTATCAACTACCATTATATAAAAAGCCTATTTCTATAATCTAATTATGTTCATTATTTTTACTTTCAACAAGTTCTAAACTTAATTTGGGCCTAGATCTGATTTCATATTGTTTTCAGCTTTGACCAAAAATTTTACAGACAAACCCTGACAAAAAAAGTAGCAAGAGCTAATTCTGCCTAACACTAATCTTACAAAGCTAAAGTGCTATGAGTTAGACAATAAATGTTTCTAATTGAAAAATTACATTCATTAGTAACCTTGTAAGCAGTAGCTTTAAGAGACTACTGCCATATTTTACATTTGTTACTTGTTGATAATAACTAAGATGTAAATTGTAAAACCGGGCAGGTGACTTGGCAAATCAGGCCTCTTCACTCTGCATCAAATATCTGACTAATAAAAGTTAAAGATGGTGCCATTCAAATACTGTAAATGGTTAAATATCATTGTTTTCATGTACTTAAACTATCAATAGTTCTAACATAACTGCATTTAACTACAAATGATTCTTAACTAGTAACTTCGAACTTGTGCTCAAGGGGATTAAACAGATTTCATAAATAATCAGCTTCCAATCTTGAAGTAATCATTGACGATGATTACTTCAAGTTCCATTGAAAGATTTCACAGAAGTAGTAAGCACTAATATAACCTAACCTTACAAATCTAAAGTGCTATTAGTCAGACAAATTAAGTTTTTTAAATAAAAACTATTACATTTATAAGTGATTTTCGTAAGCTGTAGCTTTAAGAGACTACAATCGAATTTTACACTACGGTTTTTATGTAACTGATATCAACAACTAGGGGCATACATCACTTGTGAAACTAGGCAGGTGATTGGGCAGTGCCGATGCCTGATCTCATCCTTATCTCCGAATCAAACTAACTAGAGGACATGGAATTGAATGTTAGTGGTTAGCCTCCATAACCTAGAGGACACAGCACAGCATTTAATGTTAGTAGTTATAATGAGCCTCCATAACTCATGATTAAACAATATATTGACGATATAGAGACTAGAGAAGAAAAGTTGCGATATAAAGATCAGAAACACACCTATATCCCACAAGCGACAACACAATCCAGATAACCGTGAGACACATAATCATACACAACAAGAAAGTGATTATAGTTGGGAAGGAGAGCATATTATTGGGAAACCTGAATATAACAGCAAAGCCTTAAAACGAATATGAATGTTTTCAACTAATGACGACCAATGTCAGTGGTATTCGCAGCAATCACATGACAACATGACACCAAGTGACTTTATAATGTAATGAAATTTGATTTTTATAGGAAGAAATTTCACAATTAATTGCACAAGGCTGAATAACTCAAAACATAACAACATGAAACCAAGTGAACAGAAACAAGAAGTTGATTATCTAACATTATTTGACTTTTTTGATTAAAAACTTTCATCAAATTAACATTAACAAGCAATTTTTGCGGTTAACTATTTAACATTTACATATGAACGTGTAATCTTCATTCAACAAAAATATATTCTTAACAATAAACATGCTAACCACTGGTAGATCAAATAAAGGCATTTTGACATAATATATGAATCAAGGGTCTTGGTCAGAAAAAAAAAGAGGCAACTCATACTAAACAAAATTAATTTATATATAGTATCTTAAATAACACCCCAAAAGGGGCCGCCAAAATGTCCAGGAGGGCTACAGGGCAAAAAAACGGATAGATTACCTTATTCAATCACTTAACTTGTTTATCATTTATACTTTCAATATAGATGAGTTATTAACTTGGCATAAGGATTTTATAATTGTTCAACTTTGGATGAAAATTTTTACATCGACCTCTATGAAAACCTAGGTAGAGCTATTTTGTGTTTAGTAGCTTTGAGAGACTACAATCTTATTTGAAATAGTAAATTCATTGCCGTTATTATTAGCAAAAGGGCTTATACTACTTGTGAAATTGGGCAGGGACTGGACAAAGGAGGCCTCCTCGGTCCCCACTCTCTACCGACCTTGCTCCCTATCTGCAGTGTCTATGCCTGATCTCACCCTCATCTCCCGATCAAACGAACTAGAGGACGACAGAATTAACTAAGGCTCGACTTTGACAGAGGACGACAGAATCAGAACAGAATTTCAGGAAAGAATTGAAGTTAGTGGTTATAACGAATACCATAACCCATTGAAGAAACCATAACCCATCGATTAGTTAGGGCCAAGACAGAGTAGGGTACCGGTACATGCTTGGTTAGTAGATCCAACACCAGGGTACCCTATTTCCAACACCAAGGTAGCCTATTTCCAAAACTGCGTGTCCTCTGTAATAAGCCTCACCTCATGCTGCCTCTCTGATATTGACCATAGCCCCTCTATCAGACATTTAGGCAAATGACACTACACTAACAGCCTCTCGCTCTCCCACACTCTAGGACCAGTAGGAACACTTTGCCTTAGCAATGAAATGATGGATGATCAGGTAAAAAGAGTTATTGTTATAGCGATACACTTGGTATTTTAAAAAAAAATATATGTCTATTAAAATTCAATCGAAGAGTTTTTATTCATGGAGCGTCCTTAATAGAAGATTTTCAAAATTTAGTATTTCTTTTTTACTCTGTAGCCCTACCGTACTATTATTAATCTATTATGCATAACAAGAAATGTTAATTGGGGATTGTGGGTACCAGTAAGTGCCTCAAGTGACTGCTAACCCTACATGGGACAGGTTTAAAAAAGAAATTTAAAATTAAATTCAATCACAAGGGAAGCTACTAATACCTGTACAAAGATTGTTACTAATTATCACACTGAATACATTAAATCTCTCTCTCTGTCTGTTAGAATCATAAGATATTGATTACACCAAACAACAAAATATCTACTTATACAAAATAATTATTGTCTAAATATTATTCAATCAAATTATACCACCCACTGTGACCCTCTATTTTCAAACAATTGAATCTTCTCAAAATTGATGACACCTTTAAACTTAAATCTGCTCTTTTTATACACCACAAACCAAGAAAATTTCTCAAAGATTTTTCACCATCATACGCTCTTCTTTTGGATAGGGCTGCACCATTTTGTAATTCAACGAGTTCCAATGTAATTTCCAATAAAAGATTTGTTGAATCCATTGTATGCTCACAGTTGGATGGGTATCACAATCAGCAGTCGATTAAAAAATTGGGTGAACATAGGCCAGCCAGGAATGATGTTTGAAAATTTGATCACAAAAATTACAGATTGGATGACATAGAGACTGGAAATTTTTTAATGAAGGAGCCACATCCAGTAGTCGTGATGTAGAGATAAGGAACAGATCAGAATCCCACAAGATAAAACATAATTGAGAGACATTATTCACAACAATGAAGAAAGTAATGATTGTTGGGATGTAGGGAAAGTGAACCAGATTTATCTAAAAAAAACTGGACTGGAAAACTTAGATAGGAATGTTATAGGAAAGTTCTCAAATTAAATCACGACCATTGAATCTGAGTTGTAGATCAGAGATCCCACAAAAGCCGAATAACTAAAACAAGATGAAACCAAGTGAGGAGAGATGGGAACTTTATAATCTAATGACTACAAACTTTTATATATTCAATTCAAAACTTATATCGAATATATCGAATTCGCCCTCATTCATTTAAGGAGTAAACCATCAATATTTATGAATGTGTATTATAAAAATACATATGTATGATAAATGAGTATTAACTAGATCAAATTAAGACAAAAGCATAAAATGTGAATCAAGGGTATTGGTCAGAAGAATAACTTATAGGCAACTCATCCTAAATAATCTATTGTTAAGTGTCTTTAACAACCCCACAAAAAGGGTAGGCAAAAATTCCAGCAAGGACTTCAGACAACATAAATTGTTTATTACATCTTTAACCTAAATATTTTATCAACTTGACTGAGGCCTAGAGCATGTGATCTAGTAAAGAAAATATCTTAATTTCATAAAAACATTATTTAGTAGGCCTAAACTCTTATGAATGACCACGTTAGCTAGACCTAATTTCACTGAACACTAACTTAACACTAACTTGCTATTCTATTAAGTTTCCAATTTAAAATTGAAGGAAATTGTTGTACAGTTGAATGGGTATCACAATCGGCAGTCAGTTAATTTTGTAGAAACTGGAAAATTGTCAATTATGAAACAACTTCCAGTAGTTGCGTCGTAAAAAGGCAATAAAAGTGAAATATAATACTCATCTTGATAAGATTTTCTCCATTATTGTTCACATCTGTCACGTTCTCCTACTCAACCATGCTGCATTTCCATCTTCATTTATAATCGGCTAAAAAATCAATAATTAATTAAATGAGTTAAACCAGATTAAAGATGAGAGATAGAGGAACAATTACGTTAAAAATGCAGTAACTGTTAATCACTGTTACCTAGTAGTTACTAGAACAACTATTTCCCAATGAGAGCTGGGTTCCACAAGAACAATATGATTGATCTTTTCTAATTTCTCCATCAGTTCAAAGTTGATCCATAGTTTATTGTGGAAATTTCACAGCAGCGTGCGCAGAAGAGTTTAATGAAAGAGGAATATACACATACCTGTTGTACTCATGCGGACCATTATGTCTGATGTCTCTTCCTAGATCGGACTACAAAAAAGAATAATAAAACAGAACCAAGATTAGATATGTTCAAAAACTGTTTGAAACTAGGCACAGAATTAGGTTATCTGTTGGGTCCATTCTTTTCCCCATCTTCGCCAGTGTGTGTCAGAACAGACATTAATGTTGAAACTTGAAATTACAGGACCTTCTACAAAAACATGAAAAGATATTCATTACAATATACATATATCTGAATTTAAATATAAAAGTAGGCCTAGATGGTGAGGGTAAATGTGTTAAAAAGTTAAACAGTTCCAACGTAACTGTATTTCACCACGTTTCAGCAGGTATCCTAACAAAATCATTGTTTGTATGAATTAACAGTATTACAAGAAGCCTATTTTCAAAATAGTTCTAAAAACATCTTAACTTTCAACTCGGGCTTAGATCTGGTGCTCTAGCCTAGTAAACAGATTCATAATTATTCAGCTTTAAATGAAAGTTTTTACAGATGACCCCTGACAAAAAAGAGCTAATTCAACCTAACATTAACTTTACAAACTTTAAGGGCTATTGGTTTGACTATTTTTCTAATTGAAACTATTACATTCATAAGTAAATCTTGTAGGCAAAAGCTTTAAGAGACTACAATACATTTTACGTTAGATCCTCATATTCGTAAGCCTATTATAATTTATTTCTAAATTACCATTACACTACTAACTTTTCAGCATGTATCATGACAAACTAATTGATTTTATACATAAAAAGACTATTTTTGATACCCATCATGTTCATTATATTAACTTTTACCTATAAATAACTTCTTAACTTGACTAGTGTAACTTTCTAATTGAAAAATATTACATTTATTAGTAAATCTTGAAAGCAGTAGTTTTAAGAGACTACTGTCATATTTTACATTTTGTAAAACTGGGCAGGTGACTGGGCAAATCAGGCCTCCTCGATCTCTGCACCAAAAAAGAACCTTATGAGGGTTCCAGCAAATTCCCTAACAATGCGGAGAAATTTTCTTTGAAATCATCCAAAAAGCAAAAGGTTTTGAACTATGAACCTGACTCATAGTAGAATCTGATCAAGACGATGAGGTTGATACTCCCAATTTTAGTAATGGAGGAGGTTTAAATCGATGTCTTGGTTACTGGGTGTCGTTTCTTCTGGCTCTGATTCAACACATAATAGTTCCAGTAGTTTCCGTGAGTTTGGAAAATGATGGAGTTAGTTCAGTCGCTGCGGATATTTGGCCTGCACGGCCTCAGAGAGCCAGTACGTAATATCAGTGCAGTTCACAGTT
Organism: Tubulanus punctatus; assembly: GCA_036785005.1. Lineage (NCBI taxonomy): Eukaryota > Metazoa > Nemertea > Palaeonemertea > Tubulaniformes > Tubulanidae > Tubulanus > Tubulanus punctatus. Next base: position 1,797 of record JAYMFW010005682.1, on the reverse strand, counting down.
GGATAGGTATCACAATCGGCAGTCGGTTAAACAGTTGGGTGACCATAGGGAGGACGTTTGAAAATTTGATTACAAAAATTACAGGTTGATGAGACTGGAGAAATTGGTCAATGAAGAAGCTACTTTCAGTAGACTAGAATAGTTGCAATGTAAAGAACTGTGACACACCAGTATCCTACAAGAAACGACCATAAGATACAACAACAAAGAAAGTAACGCAGGTCACGCTTCTACTGTAAAAACCTGAATAACAGCAATACACATTCCACATCACTAAACTAAATCACAACCAAAGGACAATGTGTTAAAAGTTATGTATATATCAATGGAAGGAATCAAACCCTGGATCACTGCAAGGAAGAAAATAACAGGACAACATGAAACCAAGTGACTTTATAATCAAATGAAATTTGATTTTTATGAGGAAGAAAATACACAATAAATTGCACAAAGCTGAACAACCCAAAAGATAACAAAATGAAACCAAGTGAACAGAAACAAGAAGTTGATAATGTAACATTATTTGACTTTCACTTTTTTGATTTAAAGCTTTTTTCAAATTAACATTAACAAGTAATTTTTGCAGTTAAACATTTAACATTTACATATGAGTGTGTAATCTTCATTCTACAAAGATTTCTTCTTATCAATTAACATGCTAACTAACGGTAGATCAAATTAAGGTACATCATATATATATGTATATATATATATATAGATAAACGTTTGAAGGCAAATCAAACCCTGTATCACTGCTGGGAAGAAAAATTACAAGAGATTGCACAAACCTGAACAACTCAAAACATAACAACATGAAAGCAAGTGACTTTACAATCTAATGAAATTTGACGTTTAAATATATCTAATTTAAAACTTGTATCTTATCTAACATCTATCGTTGTTTGAAGGAATCAAACCCTGAATCACTTTAAGGAAGAAAATTCACAAGATAGAACACAAAACCCGAACAACTCAAAAAATAACAACATCAAGTGAACAATGACAAGAACTAGATTAAATCTAATAATATTTGACTTTAACCTTTTTTGATTTAAAACTTTCATCAAATTAACATTAACAAGTAATTTTTGCAGTTAAACATTTAACATTTACATTTGAACGTGTAATCTTCATTCAACAAAAATATCTTCTCATCAATTAACATGCTAACTTAACGGTAGATCAAATTAAGGTATTTTGACATAACATATGAATTAAGGGTCTTGGTCAGAAACAAAACGAGGCAACTCATACTAAACAAAATTAATTTATATATAATATCTTAAATAATTATACCCCAAAATGTTCAGGAGGGCTACGGAGCTAAAATCGGATAGATTACCCTATTCAGGCACTTAACTTGTTTATTATTTATTCTTTTAATATAGGCATAAGGATTTCATAATTGTTCAGCTTTGGATGAATTTTTTTACATTGACTTCTATAAAAACCTAGGTAGAGTTATTATTTTTATTAGCTTTAAATCTAATTTGAAATAGTAAATTCATTGATGTTAATATTAGCTAAAAGGCTTATACTACTTGTGAAATTGGGCAGGTGACTGGACAAATGAGGCCTCCTCGATGCCACTCTCTACGGAACATGCTCCCTATCTGCAGTGCCATGCCTGATCTCACCCTCATCTCCCAATCAAACGAACTAGAGGACGACAGAATTAACTTAGGCTCCACTTTGACAGAGGACGACAGAATCAGAACATAATTTCAGGAAAGAATTGAAGTTAGTGGTTATAACGAATACCATAACCCATTGAAGAAACCATAACCCATCGATTAG
>JAYMFW010005570.1:0-25136 GCA_036785005.1 Tubulanus punctatus | reverse complement strand
ATTTGCATTTACATAATTCAATGTAGTGATTAACATAATATATCAAAATAACAATCATAACATGAATATCCAAATTATTTGTTAACATTATAGAATGTAACATAAATATTAGTAAATAAATATTAACCCTCTAATATGAAATATAATTGAAAATGAATATTTATATAGCTATTATATAGCATTGAGACTGTGACCTGTATGCGTATCTAGGCGACCGAGAGACATAAAATAACTTGTCTGTCGTCGTCCTTGAATAAGACAGAAATTTCAGACTTAAGTCAGAAGGCTTCTTCTAGAAGCGGATGCGACGAACGATGAGATGCAAATAATTAACAATCAGATAAAACCTTTCCATCAATTTAACGTTGCACAGGATTGCACAGGTAACGACACTCGCCCGCGGGAACGGGCAGTCCCTTCTACAGGAGTATCGCAATTACTTGTTCAACTTTCATTCTTGGTTTTCATTCGGAACTTTGTCAATAGACTAAAGGGTTAAAAACACATTACCTGGTATTTCGCTTAAAAACAACTTTAAAAACCCGATTAAGAGACAGATTAAGTAATATTTAAAAAACACAGTAAAACACGATATCTTGTATTTCACTAAAAACCAACTTCTAGAAAACCCGACCACATTAACTGAGGTAAAATTCAACCAAAAAATTTCCATCTGGAAAAACAAAAATTTTCGTCAAATTTCCATCACTCATAGACTCAATATCGATGTCTTGGATGCGGCTTTCGAAAACATGTTTCCTAAAATTCTCGTTTGTTTAAGAATACCGATAAATAGGTCTTTCCCAGGAATGTTGTTGCTTCTTCCGTCAGGTTTGCTCGCACTTCTTTTGACCATTATCCAGACGGTGTCGATAAAAACACTTCTGCGCCGATTCGGCCTGTAACCAACTTAAAAAACCCGACCAAATCAATCCTCGAGGTGAAATTTCAAATAAAATCAAAATCAAAATGAAAGAGGGTCATCATTCAGTTGCTTTCAATACAAACACATTTGATATCCAAAACCAACTTTAAAAACCGTGTCACATCAACCGATAAAAAGGTCATCATAAATAATACGTTTCGAGTGATATAGTGAATAACGGCGATCATCAAAAACACATCTGATATCTAAAATCAACTTTATAAACTCGGCCACATCAACCGAGATAAACGTCATCATAAATAATACGTTTCAAGTAATATGCTGACTTAACGGCTGTCAGTAAAACACATACGATATCTAAAATCAACTTTAAAAACTTGGTCATATCAACCGAGATAAACGTCATCATTATTACTACATTTCGACTAATATGCTGACTAAAATCCTGGAGTAAAAACACACCTTATATCTAAAATCAACCTAAAAACCCGGTCACATCAACAGAGATAAACGTCATCATAAATGATACGTTTCAAGTAATGTACTGAATAACGGCTGTGAGTAAAAACACATCTGATATCCGGCTACATCAATCGAGATAAACCTCATCAAAAAATAATACGTTTCGAGTAATCAACTGAATAACGGCCTTCAGTAAAAACACATTTGATATCTCAAATCAACTCTAAAAACTCGGTCATATCAACCGAGATAAACGTCATTATATAAAATACGTTTCCAGTAAGGTGGTCTGGTCCAGGCAATCGCATATGTGATTTTACCAGATCACCTGCACCAGTTTTTGTAAAATTTAGATTTCAAATTATAATGTATAAAGGTGTAAATAAACATATTATTATTTTTATTATTATTATAAGTACCGTAATAAAACACTGATGTCTAAAACCTACTTTAACACCCAGGCAAAATTAACTGAAATAAACACCATCATAATTTATACGTTTCGAGTAATGCACTGAAAAATTACCGTCAGTAAAAACACATCTGATATCTAAAATCATTTTTAGAAACCAGGTCACATCAACCGAGATAAACGTCATCATAGATTATGCGTTTCAAGTATTATACTGAATAAGGCCGTCAGTAAGGTATTCAAAACTAACTCTAAAAATAACCATATCAACCGAGGTAAAAAATCACTCATAGACAATATCGATGTCTTGGATACGGCATTCAAAAACATGTTTCCTAAAAATCTAATATGTTTAAAGGATATCAATAACTGAGTCTTTCCCATGAGTTGTGGTTGCTGCTTCAGTTGAACGTGTCTGCCATTCCTTTTCTTCTCTAATGAGTCCCTGGTTTTTCATGTTTCTTGGTGTGTTTTACATTTAAATAAACCCGGCCCCATCCGAGATAAAATATCTACGAAATTCACATAAAACGCAGTACATATCAATATGAAATACGGTAGGCTACATATTAACGCAAAATACAGTACAGACATCTATCAAAATGAAACCCATTTCATATCCACGTGAAATAAAGTACATTTCAAAACATGGCTGCATATCAACATCAAAAAATAATAAAGTTCATATCAACATAACATAGCGTACATTCGACATAAAATACAGTACATATCACTAAAATATGGCCATCATTCAGTTAATGCCAGTAAAACCCGAGTTTAACATAAAACGCTGATCAAATGATATCAAAAGGTTCATCAATCATTGATTAAAGGGGCATCTTAGATATGGCTTTTAAAAACCCTTTTAAGAAAATATTTCAACGACTGTTAAAGGATATCGATAACTGGTTCTTTCCTAGGATTTGTGGTTGCTAGTTGAGTTGTAGGTTTCTGTTTTGTAAGTCCCTGGTTTTTTCGCACTTCTTTGACCATTATCGTGACGATGTTGATAAAAACGCATCTGCGCCAATTCGACCTGTAACCAACTTAGAAAACCCAACCAAATCAATAACCGATGTGAAATTTCAGATTAAATTCAAAGTGAAAATGAAAAAGGGCCATCATTCAGTTAATGTCGGTAAAAACACATTCGACATCTAAAACCAACTTTAAAAACACAGCCACATCAACCGAAAAAACGTCATCATAAATGATACGTTTTGAGTAATATACACAATAACGGTTGTCATTTAAAACACATCTGATATCTAAAATCAATTTCAAAAACACGGACACATCAACCGTGATAAACGTCATCATAAATAATACGTTTCAAGTAATATGCTGACTTAACGGCTGTCAGTAAAACACATACGATATCTAAAAACCTTAAAAACTTGGTCATATCAACCGAAAACGTCATCGTGAATAATACATTTCGACTATGCTGACTAAAAGCCTTGAGTAAAAACACATCTGATATCTAAAATCATCTTTAAAAACCTGGTCACATCAACCGAGATAAACGTCATTAAAACACTGATTCTAAAACTTCTTTAAAACCCGGCAAATTAACTGAAATAAACACCATCAAAAATAATACATTTCAAGTAATATACTGATGATGACCGTCAGTAAAAACACATTTGATATATAAAATCAACTTTAAAAACCCGAACACATCAACCGAGATAAACGTCATTAAAACACTGATGTCTAAAACCTACTTTAAAAACCAGGCAAAACCAACTGAAATAAACACCATCATAAATAATACGTTTCGAGTAATATACTGAAAAATTACCGTCAGTAAAAACACATTTGATATCTAAAGTCAACTTTAGAAACCCGGCCACATCAACCGAGATAAACGTCATCATGAATTTTGCGTTTCAAGTAATATACTGACTAACGGCCCTCGGTAAAGTTTTCAAAACCAACTCTAAAAATAACCATACCAACCGAGATAAATTACTCATAGACAATATCGATGCCTTGGATACGGCTTTCAAAAACATGTTTCCTAAAAATCTAATATGTTAAAGGATATCGATAACTGGGTTTTTCCCAGGAGTTGTGGTTGCTGCTTCAGTTGAACGTGTCTGCCATTCCTCTTCGTCTCTAATGAGTCCCTGGTTTTTCTTGTGTTTTTTGGTGTGTTTTTTGGTGTGTTTTTGGTAAAAACCCGGAATCATCCGAAATAAAATATTTACGAAATTCACATAAAACGCGGTACATATGAAATACGGTAGGCTACATATTAACGCAAAAATACAGTTCATACATCTATCAAAATGAAACCCATTTCATATCCACGTAAAAGACAGTACATATCAATACAAAATACAACATGGCTACATGCTAACATGAAAATATACAATAAATAAATCAACATAAAATACAGTACATGTCACTAAAATATGGCTATCATTCAGTTAATGCCAGTAAAAACCGAGTTTATCAGAACACTGATCGAGTAATATTAAAAGGTTCGTCAACCATTGATTAAAGGGGTATCTTAGATAAGTCTTTCAAAACCGCTTTTAAGAAAATATTTCCACGATTGTTAAAGGATATAGATAGCTGGTTCTTTCCCAGGAGTCGTGGTTGCTTCTTCACTTGAGAGTCCCTGGTTTGTTCGCACTTCTTTGACAATTATCCAGACAATGTCGATAAAAACACATCTGCGCCAATTCGGTATGTAACCAACTTTAAAACCCCAATCAAATCAATTACCGAGGTGAAATTTCAGATAAAAATCAAAGTGAAAATAAAAAAGGGTCATCATTTAGTTGATTTCAATACAAACACATCTGATATCTAAAACCAACTTTAAAAACCAAGTCACGTCAACCGAAAAACGTCATCATAAATAATACGTTTCGAGTAATACACTGAATAACGGCCATCATTAAAAGCACATGTGATATCTAAAATCTACTTTAAAATCTCGGTCATTTCCACCGAGATAAACTTCATCATCATCATCATCATCATCGTCATCATTAATATAACGTTTAAAGTGATATACTGAATAACGGAGGTCATTAAAATTACATATGATATCTAAAATCAACTTTAAAAATCCGGCCACATCAACCGAGATAAACGTCATCATATAGAATACGTTTCAAGTACCGTAATAAACTTAATAACGGCCGTCATTAAAAACGCATCTGATATAAAAAATCAACTTTAAAAACCTGGCCACAACCACTGAGATAAACGTAATCATAAAATAATACGTTTTTAGTAATATACTGACTAACAGCCGTCATTAAAAACACATCTGATATCTAAAATCAACTTCAAAAACCCGGCCACATCAACCGAGATAAACGTCATCATGAATAACACCTTTCAAGTAATATTCTGAATAACGGCCGTCAGTAAAAACACATCTGATACAAAAAACCTACCTTAAAAACTGGGCCACATCAACCGAGATAAAAGTCATGAAAAAAACTGATGTCTAAAACCTACATTAAAAACCCGACAAAATCAACTGAAATAAACACCATCATGAATAATACGTTCCGAGTAATATACTGAATAATGACAATCAGTAAAAACACATCTGATATCTAAAGTCAACTTTAAAAACCCGGCCTCATCAACCGAAATAAATGTCATCCTAAAATGATACGTTTCGAGTAATATACTGAATGATGACTGTCAGTAAAAAGACATCTGATATCTAAAATCAATTTTAGAAACCCGGCCACATCAACCGAGATAAACGTCATCATAAAATAATACGTTTCGAATAGTATGCTGAATGATGACTGTCAGTAAAAAAGACATTTGATATCTAAAATCAACTTATACCGAATAAGGCCGTCAGTAAAAAAACCAGCTCTGAAAATAACCAAATCAACCAAGATAAAAAATCTATCCTAAAACACAGATCAAATGATATCAAAAACTTAATATCTGGTATCTCTTCATTTTACCCTGATGGAATTAAGAAACCACAAACTCTGGGCTACCGTCCCTATACACGCTGTGCATCAGAATGAATTATACACGGCTGAGTGCAATGACGTCGTGATTACATTCAACCGTCAAAATGCACTGGTGAGTGACCGAAAGTGAGTTATTAATTTTCGGATACATACATTTCTCTACCCAATTCAAATTGTGTATGCTTCTCACTATTCACACTGTATCAGGACCATCGTTATTCTTACTTTTCCTATGATGTTTCGAGTAATATACTGAATAACGGCCGCAGATAAAAATACATATGACATCTAAAACAAACCTGGCCACATCAACCGAGCTAAACATCATTATAAATAATATGTTTCAAGTAATATACTGAAGAACGACCATCATTAAAAACACATTTGATATCTAACATCAACTTTAAAAAACTCGGCCACAACCACTGAGATAAACGTCATCATAAAATAATGCGTTTCATGTAATATCCTGAATAACGCCGGCCGTAAGTGAAAACACATCTGATATCTAAAATCAATTTTAACAACCCGGCCACATCAACCGGGAAAAAACGTCATCATAAGATAATGCGTTTCAAGCAATATGCTGAATAATGGCCGTTAAGTGAAAACACATCTGATCTAAAATCAACTTTAAAAACCCGGCCACATCAAGCGAGATAAACGTCATTGAAAACACTGATGTCTAAAACCTACTTTAAAAATCCGGCAAAGTCAACAGAAATAAACGCCATCATAAATGATATACTATGACAGTAAAAACACATCTGATATCTAAATTCGAGTATTATACTGAATAAGGCCGTCAGTAAAGTATTCAAAACCAACTCTTAAAATAACCACATCCACTGCGATAAAAATCGAACCTAAAATACCGATCAATTGATTTTAAAAACATAATACCTGGTATCTCTTCATTTTACTTGAAAACACCACAAACTCTGCCTAAACACGCCGTACATCAGAGTGAATTATACACTGCGGTGTATAGGGCTTAATGCAATGACGTCGTAACATTCCACCGTCAAAATGCACTGGTGAGTGACCGAAAGTGAGCAGTTATCAATAATCAAGTTTGAATAAACATCGGCATCGCCAGAAATTTTCCACAGGATTCGAATTTGAGATAAAGATTACAACCGCCGAGGACTGAAGGCCTGCACCACATGGGATCGGGGGGAGGGGGATGGCAATGAAATGTGATGTTATAAAATGAAAGTAAATGTAGACTTGCCGGATCATTTCTAATCTTAGACCTCCGATATTTGAGAAAAAGTCATTAGGGATTCCTGGCGCAGGAATGTTTTTCAATCAAACATCAATCAGCACTGGGGATCAGAACTCCCTGACCAAGAAATTAATTTGATGACTTTTTGGAAACAATTCTCTGACTTTTTAGTTCCAGGTATTTTGCATTCGTGTATTATACAGCATTGTTTTAATGATTTGGGAGTGTAATGAAATTGTCGCTAAAACATCTTTAAAAAAATTCAAAATAACCTGTTGAAAAATATTAGATAATTTCTTAATAAAGAAATAAGAAGCCAATTTTGTTTATGCAGATCATTTGAAAAATCATATTACATTTTAAATTCAAAATCTATCAACTGAAATTCTATCTTGATTGTTTAAGCCGAATCTCTCGGGCTGCAGTATGTTGAACTAAACGCTGTTGAAATTTAGATGTATTATAGACCTTATGTAAGCTGATACAAATACCTACTTCAATGATTACTTCAAGCCAATACACTAATAATTACTCGGCCTTTGCCCTTTGTTCTACTTGCGGATATTTTTTTATGCTCCTCCCTCTTATTCTCTATTGGTTGGATTTGTTTCCGTTCATAGTAGCTCGAAATGTCACCAGTGAGCGCTTAATAGCCTCTTATCGGTGGTATCATATTACTAACACCGATAACGTAATTGGCTTTATTGCTATAGCCGACCTATAGTTCAACATCGCGAGCATGGGCGCTATATCGTCACGTTGCCTTGAAAATGGTATTCATGGCCTTATCCTCAAGACAATAGACAGTTCCGGTACCTGTAAATTCTCAAGTCAGAAAACAACACAGTATCTGCATTAATTAAGAAACGACAAAATACAGTTTCCATAACTCTTGACATTGACACGCCTGATTTCAAATCAAGGGAAAGCGATTTTTATTTTATGAAAATTTAAATCTTTATTGCATTTCCATCAACATCGATACATGTATTTTACATGTACACTATGCTATGACAAGCAAATAATGTAATATTTTCACTTTCAAATTATTACGTTGAATTAAGACTACTCGGTTTTATCAGAGAACTTTGGTAGCGTTCGTGACACCATCTAAGGTCTTATTCATCGAAGTAAGATTCAAGTTAGTCAATGTGCAGCGAAGATTGAGGGTAAGTGGGCTACAAAGCCCATAAAATGCCTAAATTACACCATACAAGTAAATCTTGTCATACTGGAAATTTTTCTCTTGACCACGTAAAAACCATTCAACCATTCCATCGCGATCATGTACGCATTTTCGGTATACCCAAATCTACATCCGTGTTTTAGTCAAAACCTAGGAAAAACCTGTTTATGTGGGGATTCCCCTTAGCTTAGCGCAGGCAGTTTGACAGAACAGGATGTGATATTTGTTGTTTCTCCAGTTTACACAATAATGTTGTCGTCGTATTCTATTGGCGTATTTATAGACTTAAACCTTATTTGTAAGCTGTAAGTAATTAGCCTAATTAAAGATATCATTAGACTAGTTGAACAAGTCTACTCACCTCAGTCTGGAGTCAGAGAGAGAGAGAGAAAAGAGAGAGTCCGAGACTACTAATACTATATAACTAGCTTGTTTACCAATGCTTCGAAATATGATTTCTTTTAATAATCTGATATCAATCATATCTCAGCTTGGATTCCTTGGTGTAAATTCGCGTGTCATTTTCCACAGTGCTTTTAACTGTGGAGTAATTTACCTTGCAGTTTCTTTGATAATCCGTTTCGTTTTAGAGAAGGAAGGCTGATTTTAATTTCCAATAATGATACAACATCGCTTCGTAGGCATTTGACGATGTGTTTTAATAATTATTCCTCTTGGATAATTTAGTCACAGATTGTCAGCAAATCAGAGCTTCATCGATATTGACTCGGGGTCTACATCTTTTTTGAGAGCTGATAGAATTGATGAAGAATGCTAGGACACAGAGCTGCCACGTAACATCGAGTAAAAAAATACAAACTGTAGTTGATGAATAACCGAAACGACGGTACAATCGTTTTTACTTCAGTTAATGAGCATCGTACAGAAGAGAACTATTTGCGATCACCCTTATATCAAAGAGCTTATAATCTAAATTCTAAGATAGGTAACTAACTAAGTAAGACTATACCTCCTTCAATCTTACTGACTGACTGTGTTTACACTACTCAACTGACTGACTCGACTGTCACTGATGATGTTGTCGAGGATGATGATATCACTTTCTCATGCGATTCTTCAACTTCCGATTCTTCGACTTTGTTATGGCAAAAAAGAAGGCTTCTAGCATCATTTCATGGTAGGCCTATGAGATGATGGCCGCTTTTCCAGTTGTCACCCCCTTCCTTGCCTTGGCATGTGCTGTTGATGACATGATTTCATATTTTTCCCCATCCATTTCCTACTCCCACCACCACCAATAAATGTGAAAAGCGGTCATTTACCTATCCATTCAACATTTCTTATTTTTTTTCGGTTCAAGTGCATGATAATCAAATTCTAGTTCACCTCGCTCTCAGCAATAGAAAAATCAAAAGGAACCAAAATAAGAAAATAGTTTTTACTCAACTAGTCAGCAATAGGTCGGCCCAACTCGATAGGCCTACCGACTGCCGACAATATGCCATCAATTTCTGACTGTTTGTCGACGAGAAATGGTGACATATGGGTACGAGGGCCTAATATCACAGGGGTTCATGACCTCCCCTCGAACTATAATTGAGCCAACCTGATCCCTGAAGTATCAGTGACCTTAAGAGTTAGACTAAGAAAATATAAAAACAATAACATTATTCAGTGGTTTGGAAAATGAAATTAAAATCTAATTACCCTGAAATTGCAGTTGGAGGCGGGTAAAAATTCATCTACGTTTTATTGATTTTCAAAACGAATGAAGGGTCAATAGAATCGAAATGATTCTAAGTTTGAATACAAGGGCATAAAATGAGACTAACAATCAATGGAATCGATCAATTTTCCTTGGATAATCGATTGGATTCTTCAAAGCATTACCAATGAAAAGAATCAAATGAAGGATCAACAAATGTTCGATTCAATCAATTGTGCAATAGTCCTACTACATCAATATCGGATCATCAGCCCCCCCCCCCCGTCAAATTTTTCTGTATAAGGAAAAAAAATTAAATCTTCCACCGATGATCGTAAGTGATGGTAAGGCCTAAATGAGCGGTAATTTTTGTCCCATCGATATCAAACAATAGGTTTCTATCCTTTACAATCGTTTCATTTCTATCGATCATTCATTCGTGTTTTGAAGAATCAAATTTTTGTGCAATACTGCACCACCTAAATGGAGGATCTGTCAGCCAACTTATTTAAAAAAAGGCTTTATCATTCACCAATTACCCACACTGGTAATAATATTCGGTAAGTAAAATGAAAAATTATTTTTTATCAATTTCAGGTTGATTGAAGTTTAACTGCTTATTTTCAAGCATAATTCCGCTATCGATGAGATTATGGACTCCAGAGTTCAGTTCAAGAAACTGGGGCAGCAAGACAGCCAAATTGATCAGGGCGCCCCCTGCCCTGAACGAATATCCATCTCCTCAGATGATGATGAGGATGAAGTTTACGTCCGCGACAATAATCACGATCCGTCGTTATCGCGGCCATTGATGTATCCACGCAAACCACGAACTAAAGTCAAAGTGCACAAAGCCGCCACCTTCAAGCGTGTAATCAAGCCAATTCTATTTACGATTGCTGCATTGGCTTTTTCTATCGGGCTCATAATCCTAGTGAAATACATTGTAAAATCATTCCGCAAACAATTACAAGTACAACAGGCATTTCTAGCTACAAGTTCGATTCCACTGCCCGCTCAACAAATCGTAGGCTGCAGTAATATAGAAGTAACCGATATTTGGATCCGCGGCATTCCGAAATTCATCACAGAATCAGCGATACGCAATGTGGACATCAATGGCGATGGCGTTCTAGACCATCTGGTAGCTTTTGGAACCGGTACGTTTGCGATTCTTTGTAGAGTTAGAAAAATCTGAAATATTTTGAAAAACCGATGTTGTAGAAAATTATATCCTATGATGGGCAAATTTTGAATGAATCAGGCCTTGTCAGGAGAGTCGAGTGATCACTCTCCATCACCTAAACTCGCCTCAATCTTATTTCAGTAGAGGTATTAATCGCTCACCATATAGCCCCTTATTTCTTCATATCTATTCGTTGCCTGATTTAAAATAACTTGCCATAGTTCACCTCCAAGTTTAGGTGAGTGAATAAATCACTCGCCTTCAATTTTTCATAGCAAAGCCTGATTAATGGTGGGGGCAAGCCAAAATTTCTTAACGAAAAATTCTGAAAAGCATTAGCCTTGAATTCCCTTCAACATTACCCTTGCTGGAAAAGCTTTTATTTCTAACGGTAAGACATTATCTATGAAGAGTTCATAAGATCATGCGATTTATTCATGCAATATTTGAGGGCATTAAAGGCAATTGCCTTTGTTGTATTGCTAATATGTGCTACCTGTAAGTGCAATGTTTGACCATGAAAAATCTAGGTGTATCTTGATTATTTCTGTCTACTGAAATTCTGATCCCCGGGCCCGACTCCTGAATGTCCTCTCAAAATAGATACTTTGTTTCTCATCACTTTCCAGATTCGTTTTCAAATAAAAAACTTTCACGTGCACGCCTCTAAAACTGCCATTGGTGTTGAATAAAAGGAAATAGCACAATAAAAATAGCCTGGTGTGTCATATCCGTCTTTACGGAAAATAACTCAATATTCACTTTTATTTGGTGTAATTCTCCGGTAAATTTCCTAAAAACTAACAAAAACATATTTGACTTATACAACTCAACTAGCAGATATCTGTCACAGATATAGGTGGATTTGTGTTGCATGATGACATATGGCTTGCATTAATATCTAGCATCAGGTAGACTTTTCTGTCTATACCAGGTTTATCATCATTTGATTTTCATTTTTAATCAGGTGCAGTCAACGAAGATGCAAACCCACTAGTGTGCAATATATATTTCAACGGAAGTTTTCCATGTTTCGGTGGAATTATAGCTATGAACGGTATAACAGGTGAAGAGTTGTGGAGATATTATTCCCGCGAGGAATTATATGCATTAAATTGTAACATCGACTTTAATCGAGATGGCGTTTATGATTGTTTAGGAGGAGGACGAGCCGGGGTAAGTTAGATTTACCCGTATGATTCTTTTAGTATGCTGGTTCAATAGATTGAATCCTAAAATGTTGAATTTTATGTACCGGTGTGGAGCAGGTCGAGAAGCAACTTGACACATTTCGACTTGATTTAGGATGCTGAGTGGTGTAAACCAAACACATCATTTTTATGGCTGAGTATTTGGTGACCAATAGCTCTAACAAGAATCGGCAGCATTCGAATCACTGTGTGACCACCTAATGTTCTTTTTAGCATATTACACGTGATATTCCCATCACTGGAAAATCTCCTCAACTCTAGATGTTGTTTCCATACAATTCTTTCGCTTCAGTATTATCAGGATATCATGCAAAAAGCTCATAAAAAGAGCGTTAGCAATGATGAATAATGACGAAAATACATTACGTAATTTTTTGTAACGATCATTATGTTTTGTCATCATTAATGTCATTAATGTCAACTTCCTTCGTTCATCCAATTTCCTGAATATCATTAACCCATTTTTTTTACGAATTGTACTTAGGCATTCAGTCTGGTCAGTGGAAAAGATGGCAAAGAAATATGGACATTCGACGCGGAAAAAGCCCGTCGGAAATTTGGCATCATGAATCTCTATACCGCCCAGCCGATCAAAGATTTCAATGGCGATGGTATACCAGAAGTTTTGGCCATACATGGAGGCGACCCATTGCGAGAACCTGGTAAATTATCTGAGGCTATTATGTTATGAACAGACAGGGTCATAGATCAATTGTCAATGACATCAACAATGACATCAACAGACTCTAATACGGGTTGTAGTAATTTATTAATGAGAATGTTGATGATAATGTGTGACAAGTGACAAAAAATGAAAAATGTTCATGGTTTTTAGGTCAATGCGACCAGTGCCAAATGTCACTGAAATAGACCATCAAAAAGTTGTTAACTGCTAGATTTTTATCTTCATCTCTCTAAGATTGATTACCCCCTGATATGATATAACAGGTTGCTTCATATCACGATGTACTTCATAAAATTTGATTAAGTCTTATCAGCAAATATAACATGTTGTCTTACATAAATGCTGTAAATTCCATGTCCTGACAACTACACAGATCTGTTAGTCAACATTAACTCATTTCGCTTACTGTATCAAGAAGATTTATTTCCACAGAATGCTATTTCCTTCCGTATAAGATGTCTCACATTTTGCCGTAATAAGATTCATGATTTAAAAGCTTGATGGTTATATTTTGCTCTTTTCACATTCCTCTACATAGCTAGGTATTTTGGATGAATTGATGAATTCATGAACAGGATATCTTTAAATTGTAGAAGTACCAGTCCCGCACATTGAGCGTGAGACTTCTTTGTTACACCTTGGTTAACATTGATAGCATTCATTAGTTATGCATAAGAAAGTCTGAACCATACCAGATATTGATAAATCATAGGTCGCCGATGTATCTTTCCTTTCAAATTACATTTACATGTACTTAAACGGGCTTTTCTTACTCCTTTCAGCTTTGCTTTCTTGCATGGGCCCTCTCACTTGGTCAATCATAGGTCTGTTGGTGTTCAGTGCAGGGAGATGTTTTCACTTGTCTACCTTTATGGTTTCATGATGGGTCAAATAACAATGCATTGAGGAAAGGCTATAGCATAAGGCTTCTTAAATATGTGCATGTGAAAAACTGCATCTGGATTTGCATTCAGACAGTTGAACTAGTCACAATGTGCATGAACTTTTTTTCTACCGGTAACTGTTGTTTTTCAGCAGTTAAGGGTCATCCCCTGCAATTTGTTTAATTGAAATGGAATTTGATCTGTGTAGGAATCTGAAAAATCCCCTGTCTCTGGTCACATATCCGGCCACACATGGACAGAAAATAGACTCATACTGGGTTTACATACTTTTTATGGCATCGGCGGTTGATTGCACTTCACGGAAAGTTGTCTTCCTCTAACAAAACCTTTAGACTTAATTACTATTCTGAGATCATGCTACAAACCATTACTAGATGTATGCATATTAACCTCAATGTTTTCATTCCTGGACTCCCTAGCGAGCACTCACTAACCAAAATAGCCGTGCTTACATTTCGTCCATTTCGTTTGAAATCTATGGATCAACCTGAATAATCATAAACTATTGTCTCTTTCAGGGAGTAAATTAAGATTAGCAGGTCGCCTGATAATATTCAGTGGTGCAGATGGAGAGGTACTGCGGGCAGTGACTGTACCAGATCGGCGTGAGTCCTACTATTCACCTCAGGTTCATACATTATTGGATGGTACGCAGGTCGTACTGTTCGGGACAGGAGGGGAGACCCATCCTGGATCATTTTGGTATATCGGTCTTGATGATCTTTTTCGTGGTGATATTGATAAGGTATGCCATTACAACTTCAGTGCACATGCAAGTAATTCCACTATACTAGGTTTGATTCACCATTCATGCATAACGAAACTGATTATTGACACTTGACTGCATAGTGTTAAAATGTTTGTCTCACTTTGATCAGTTCTAGTTTATAATCATTGCCATGCCTTAAGTTAACCTTGATTATGTAGTGAAGGCTAACTGCTCCGAGGCAAACTGACAAATATGATGAGAAAACACTATATCCGTGTACGAAGCTAGAGTAAAAATCCCACAATCAAACAAACTTGAATTTAATAAAAATTCCAAAAAAGTTTATTGTATAAACTTTTTACTCAAACTGACAAATGTTTGAAAATGCAGCTTTGGTGAGGACCATTTTTACACAAATGTTTCTGCTGAAAACTGCTCCTCTAATTTTGTGACGAATTTTTCAAAGACCAGATCCTACCCTCATTATATTCAGAAAATCATTTGATTATGTTATGTTGAACCATTTCATTCTTCTTTCATTACCTATTTCATTCATTTCCCTCCCTTTTTATCGCAGGCGCAGAAAGTCTACTCAGATGAATTCAAAGGTGTAATGACCCCGCCAGTATTGATAGATTTAAATGGTGACTCCGTCGAAGATATTGTATTACCTATGTATAACTCAACTACAATTGCATTCGATGGACAAACTTTTAAACCATTGTGGAAATATCATGTACCATGGTCAGAGTCATACAGGTAGGCTGAATCCCATTATTTAGTCATATCTTTATCTCCATCTTTGAAATGTTATTTTACGAACCAGTGGTTAGGGTTTTCTGCTTTGAGAGGTCAGGGCAATGGTTAAGAAGACATGTAGAGTAGATGTGGGTCCCTGAAATCGTGAGCACATGGAAAAACATTTTCTTTTTACGACCAAAACTAATGAACAATTGTTGCCCTGATTGGTTCTGTGAGAATTATACTTTGTGTTGAACGTCAACAATACGCACAGACGGGTGCACATGTCTAGCAAACGTGTTCCAATAATCAAACATCGGAGAACATGTTCGCAAATGCATTTGTTCCCATTTTTGTCACCATCAGATGGGATATGCATATCAGGCATATGCCGAAAATGTGCGTCAATGGAATCATAAACAATGGTTTGTAGGTTTTGGTCAGTAAAAAAAATGTTAGCTTAATTACACTGGACCAAGCAGCAGCTCTGGCATTACTTCTCCAGAGAGAGAAAGATTAGCTGGTAATAGAACAAGTGCTTTGAGCGTGGGACTGCAGAAAAAGCGCTGTCCTAAAACTTCACATTGTTATTATCAAGGGTTTAGTGTAACCTCCATAGAAATTTGTCATATTAACCTTTGAAAACGTACATTCTGTTACATCTTCCCCAGCTAGCAAGAATGTACATAGAAGCTTACTGATGTAAATAATTCGTCCCAGGAACATCAACCAAACCAAATTATTTATAATTCTGCATATCTATTGTATTCTCAGATCTAATATATCCAATGCCCTAATACTAATAAATATCGATGAATTTCATCTTTTTTCCAGCACTCCTGCAGTTGGTTACTTCAATAATGATGATGTACCAGATTTCATGGTTCATTGGCAGATAGGCCCAGGATATCCAATATACTATCATTCTATTGTAAGTACTGCCTACTGTAGGCAGAGAAGAGTTTTCATAGATCTAAAACATCTCAAAGCCAGTTAGTCTAGAAAGTATAGTAAAATGAATTACACATTGTTTAAAAACTTAGTTTTTGTAGTATTGTGGGTTAAGATTATCAGTCTTGATTTGTTGATCATATACCGGTTTTTACTGAGTCAGTGATATGCATTTGAATACTGGCTACATGACTGTGGCTTCATAAATGCAGACCTGCCAACAGTCTCTTTTTTTGAGGGACAATCCCTATTTAGCATTCATTGTCCCTGTTTGTCACAAAGAAATTTCTTTAGAAATGTGAAGACGGTCCCTCTTACAAAAATGATATGTCCTTCAAAGATTTTGCTGAATTCTCACTATGATGTGTATTTTGTCCTTACTTAGTCATTTTCCAGGGTTGGCAACTCTGTATATGTAAAAGATACCTCACTAAAAGGCACATATTGTTTGTTAGGACAAAATTATGAATGCACCAGATATTTTACTGGATTTGCTACTTTAACCACAGTGTGAAGACAGAATTAATGCCATGTTTTTAAATGAAAACTAAAATATTTCGCTAAATCCGTTACTTTTGCAGCCTGTTTTGGTTTCTCAGTTGAGGTAAAGTATTTTGGTTATGGTTTCATATTGGAATATTGGAATTTTTCCTTCATTAGAATTATGACTAATTTCACACACTCTGCTTGGAAAAGTGGAATAAACTAATTTCTATCACACATTTATTTGCCTTGATCTCCTTTCTCTCCCCTATCGATATACATATGGTAGTCTAAAGATTTTTCAGAAATGAATTTGTTACCATCAATTAAATCATCAAATACCATAGATCAACATATACCACCAAATTAATCCATTTTTGATCCAAAGATTTTTCCATTAAGAATGAATAATATAATTTTGCCACAAAATTATTTTCCATGCACAGTGTGTTCAATTACAAATTTTGGAAACGTTTTTTTTTTTGGGTAAAAAATAGTGAAGGTGTTGGTCACAAAGGTTTTAAACTCCTTTAACATGTTTCTTACCATTCCATATTTTCCTTTATTCATCTCTTTAATAAAAAAACATGTATGAAATGATTTGTATAATATCCCAAAGGTGCCAAAAGTGCCAGTAAGATATTTATTTCATATCAAGGTTTGCCATTTATTTTGATAACGTGGAAATCTTTAACAAGCTTGAATGTTACACTAAAAAACGTAAATAAGTATGTATCGTAAACCGGGGTAACTTTGAACAGCAGGGCAACTTTGAACAAATTTTCATGAATGGTTTAAACAAATTTTGAAAAGAAATATCTTAAATCACATCAGTTTTCTATGAAGAATTTTTCGCATTTTCTTGGACATAGCAAAAGAATA
This sequence comes from Tubulanus punctatus, assembly GCA_036785005.1. NCBI lineage: Eukaryota > Metazoa > Nemertea > Palaeonemertea > Tubulaniformes > Tubulanidae > Tubulanus > Tubulanus punctatus. Next base: position 7,578 of record JAYMFW010005570.1, on the reverse strand, counting down.
CGAGACAAAACCACTCTGAATCGTGGATAAATAGAATAAAGTAAAAATCCCACAATATATGAAATTGAAATTGAATACAAAGTTAATAATAATCAGAATTTAAGAATTCTAATGAGACACGACGTTTCGGAATCTATCTAGAGACCATCGTCAGGTGTCGTGTCTCATTAGAATTCTTAAATTCTGATTATTATTTACTTTGTATTCAATTTCAATATCATATATTGTGGGATTTTTACTTTATAGCAAAAGAAATTCTATTTTATTATGAAATGGTTAATTCACAAATGCATAAAAATTTGTTCGATGTTGCTCGCAGTTCAAAGTTACCCCGGTTTACGGTATTTGATAAATCCCATATCAGGACAATTGGCCCTTGGACCACTTTTTAAGATTTTCTAAGAAGAAATTTTATTCTTTTTTATTTAGAAAGATCAAAATCAACTGAAATTTATTTAGGCTAATAAAGTTTGAAATTGACTTACTTCTAAAGTAAAATGACAATGATCAAAAGGAGTATTATATTTGGTCTAAAGTACCCTAGATTTTTTAATGCAGCCAATGTTCAAGTTGCTTAAAGTTTGAAAATGGGGGTCGATTGTCAGAGGTCCAATTTTCCTAGGACCAGCTTTCCAGGGCCAATTGTCCTAGAATTGATAGATACATCAGCAGCGAACATGCTAACAGGTGCACTGCCACTGGCTAATGTTTTCAAGTGTGAGTGCAATTTCTGATCATCACTTCATACATTGTCTGTTCATGTCTTTGCCCTTAAATCAATTTTAACCTTCATTAAGCAGGACTGCTAGTTTGATTCACCAAAATTTGTCTTAATTGCTGACTTGAACACCTCACTAGAACTTCACTAGAAATGAACACTTCTGAAATGTGAACGTCAGAAGAAATAAACACTTCTGAAATGTGAACGTCACTAGAAATAAACACTTCTGAAATGTGAACATCACTAGAAATAAACACTTCTGAAATGGGAACATCACTAGAAATAAACACTTCTGAAATGTGAACATCACTAGAAATAAACACTTCAGAAATGTGAACATTCCTAGAAATAAACACTTCTGAAATGTGAACGTCACAAGAAATAAACACTTCTGAAATGTGAACGTCACTAGAAATAAACACTTCTGAAATGTGAACGTCACTAGAAATAAACACTTCTGAAATGTGAACGTCACTAGAAATAAACACCTCTAAAAACTTCCTGTTGAGATCAAAATTGACAGCTCTCCAAATTTAACAATTTTTCTTGGAAAATCTGCATGAGAGATTTTTCATGTGACTGACTTGTATGTGTGTAAGCATTTGTATAAGTGATCAGCATCCATTGGTGGTGAATCTATCCCTCATCAAGAGAGAGTACATGATACATGTATCTCATTTTCACATACTTCAAAGGCAGGTTTGGTACGACAATATCTCATATCTTGCATTGAAGAGGCTGATGGATATGTCCTTCAAAACCACAGGAAATTACTCCTCGCCAGTCCAATGGCAAAATTTAAAATTCACCAGACACCAAAATTGGGATCTTTATTTCTGAATGATTATTCAATGGATTTTCATAAATTTTCATCTGCAAATTCTGATGATGATGTTTTTCTCTAATATGAAACAAGTAGAAGACCCACGTGGACTAATCATCAGTTATCCCGCGTATGCCTCGTGCTACCCTACGCTCCCTTCGCAGCGTTTCATTCGGCTCTACTATCGTATTGACTGAATTAACTGCTGCGTACTTTGGTCGTGATTTCCATGTATGGCATCTCATAATCGATAAAGTATCTGACTACTCGTCCCATTCGTTATGAAGGCGTTACAGTAAGCGTTCATGGGCAGCAATATTTTGAAATAATCTTATAGCCAATCAGAGCACCTCGTTCCATGATATATCAACTACCTATGCGACGCCTATCGGTCTAACTAAGAAAATCTCGCTAAAGTTCGCAGTGATTAGTATTTTGTAATATAGTGGAGAAAAGAAACCACTGCGGGCGGACTGTATACTACCCTTGCATAGTGAATAATTATTAAGATGTAACGTGTGGTGTATTTTGCAGACCCACCCATATATAAAAAGGTGAACTACAATTATTTGTTTTGAGGTGTTGATTGATATTTTCTTGAACTACCATTTATGCAATTTAATGAATTACTAGATTTCATTATTCAACTATTATCACTGATAATTTCAGACAACAATATTGGATGGAAAGACTGGTAAACCATTGATCGACTCCATCAGAGATTCTGTTGGCGCGCAGGCATCGCCATTGACGATAAGTGTCGAAGGTCATGGGAATGACATATTTCTCTATTGGATCGCTGATTGCCATGGTCATGAACAGCAAGGAGGGGCATTTACATTTATCAATGGTATATTTATTTTATATGCTTACATAGGTTGATTTCTGGGTACCTCAAATGCCAAATTTATCTGAAATTGAGCCCATTAAAGAATCTTATGTTATAAAATATGAAATTTCTCTCACCCTCCAAAACTTAAGAAAAGTTTAATCGTCCAAAGTATATTCTGAGTGAATTTAGAAGCAAATTTCCACATCCACAAAAATATGGCCATATTTCCACACAAATTAAACATGGACATCTTTTTTCTAACACTGAAAAACTAGTGGAACTTCAACACCCAATGCGCCCCAGGCTTCGGGCAATGATAATTTGATTGAATATCATTCATTGGGATTTTTAATGTATGATGTTATTTCGTCCTCAGGTACAAATGTTCACGAACAGAGCCGGTCAGATTTCTGTCGACTTCGTTTTAAATCTTCCGGATACAGCAAAATGTACGCACTGAGTAAGAACGTGAAATCACCTGGAGTGAAAGTCTACTATTCAGGTATGTTTCACCGATAATATCACTTTACATTAGAAAGATCTCCTAACTATCATTTCATGGTTGATCATGGTAGAACCAGAAGCCTCTTTTTGTCAATTAAGCAATGAAAATCTTGTCATCCGGCTGATCTGGTAAAAATAACCATGTCTGGCAAGTTTTCTTCATGCCATGGAAAAGTGACAAATAAAGAAGTATAAAAGTGGCTTTAATTGCTTCATGTTTGATTGTGTTTCAGTCGATCGTAAAGGTGTTGAGAAAGCTAGTTGGGTGAATACAACAGAGCAAGGGTTGGACTTCGTGAAGAAACACCCGGAACATTTGCGACGTTACCTGAAATACACAAAGCTTTCAAAAATTGATATGATGAATAAACCAATAAACAGATTAGATGTATGTATTCTGGTCAGACCTTGAGTGCACTGATTAACAACTCAGCTATTCATAGTATCAAATCTTGTTATGCAAATGAGTTGCCTATGTCAGAGTTGTGAAGAACTGATGTTAATGATTGCCCTGGCCCCTATCTGTTGTCCTCCAGGCCTGTAAAAGTCATATGCCTAGAGCTTAAGAAGCCAAGCAGCAAGCGTCCACCCCTGAGGTCTTACCCATCTTGAACAGACCGGGTCCGATGGACAGGGTCATCTTTGGGCAGGTGAGCCACAGTCCATAGAAGCTGAAATCGGGGCTGGTTGCTCAAATGTTGGTTAAATTTAATCCATAGGTTAAATTTTCAACTTCCGATTTAATTCTTCGGGCAATCAATTCGATTAAACTGCCAGGTTAAAATCTAACCCATAGAATGAATTAGCTAATTCAACGAGAATATTGAAGAAATTATTACTGTTTCAGCAGTTAATTTAAAAACTTTCATTTTAGAAAGTTGATTACCGCCACGATGACAATGATGAGCCACCAGATGACATGGGCATTGATGAGGAGGATGCAAGTTACCTAAATGAACTGTTGAGAAAATATGGATCAGACAAGGAAAATGAGCGTAGAAAAGGTCTTTCACCCCAACAAGGCTCAAACCGGCGTCGAATGTATCCTCAACAGTCAAATATCGGCCAGCTATCAGATCACCAAGGGGTACCTGGACGACGAAGAATTGATTTCCGTCATCGTCGTCCCGGTTACAAACATCGACGATCTGCCCGCAGCGGGGAGACGGAACCGGATATCCCGACACACTCGAAATCTGAGTCCGTTGATGTAAATGATTTGATGAGGAATGAAAAGATCAAAGCTAAAATAGAGGATCGTCTGCATAGCGATCGTGATGCATTGTTGAAGAAAGTAAGAAAGAAGCGCCACCTAGGACCTCATGATGATGCAGGATTACAACGTTTATTGTCTACTGGTAATTTGAATATTATTGAAATCTTAAGGCTACACCATTAGGTATTAAATATTTATCAATTTTGACACACTGCTACTATGTGACTAACCTTTAACCCTCCCCCGGCGGCTCCCGATGAATATCAGGAAATTATTTCTGTTGCGGTAGTGGTTACCGATAATCATCAGGATTGGTTAGTTGCCATGGCAATGGTTTAGTAAAAATTCAGTTTAATAGTTGGTCAGAAAAGTAATTTGGGATGTTATATACAATATCTGAAAGTATTGCATGAATTGGTTATGTGGTTTGGTGTCTGTGGTAAATTTAAGTATAGTGAATTTTTGGCTAAAAAACTCAACCATGAAAAAAATGGTTTGCTTGGGAAGAGTTAACCAGGTATGACCACAGCCGTGGAAAGAACATTGAAACATGAAATTTTGTATTTTGACCAAAACTCTGGTCACAAAATGACAGAATTTTCTAAAAGTTCAAGTTACAGGGTGCCTCACTCATAGTAGCTAAATATGGTCACTACACAGTATAGTGTAATTCAAAACTGACCAATCAGAGATTTGAATGAATTAGTTTATACTCAATGCCAATCATTAAAGACAAGTTTATTCTTTATATCAAAACTTCAATTCTATAAAAGCTGTAAATAAGTCGGATTCATGTGTATTCAACAGAACTACAAAACAAATCGTGCTGGCAGTGGTCCTGTTGAACATAATCTATTTTGTACATATAATCTCTTTACTTGCCATAGTAGCACTCAAAATTCCATCGATTTAGCCCCTTATGGTCGGCATTTCCCATCATCATGCTGGGGTATAAACTTTAGAACCATCTGGCTGGTAGATAGTTAAGTTCATAGTTTTCAAATGGAAATGATTCTCCTGTCAATATGTCAATATCTTATTCTTTCATGCAGGTACCCTTGCACCAAGTTTGCTACCGGCCAGCCATCCCGATTTTAATCATTCCATCGACCTCGTTTTTGCGACCTATTGGTTCTTCCCAGCAAAAACACAAACTTTACTTCCTGATGATCAGAAGTGTGTCGACAAATTCATGGCTCAGGAAACAAGGCGATTTGATCCGAGAAGTGAGTTTTATAGTGCTTGTTGTGTGGCCACTAATATAGAAATATAGGACCTCGGGTATAACACCTTTTGTTTAATTCACAGCCAGCAAAGCTGAGTGTTGCGTTAAACTCAAGCACACGTGGTTGCAGTTTTGAATAACATCCGTGCTTCATAGTCAATCACCTGTGTTACAAACTGTGTGATACGAAATATATCCCAGAACTGAAACTGTGTAATAACTCTTCAGATTGTGTGACAATATAGAGTATACAGCAGCTCCATGGGGGGTCTAGGTTTTTTGGAAAGCAGGGGTCCAGATGAGAATTTTGGGCACTCTAACAACAAGCCATGAAGCGGCGAAGTCTAATGGCCGGGAGCTGGCAGAGCGTGAGGGGCTCGCCCCTCTGATGTCAGAAACCTTTGAAAAATTGAGGGCAACTTCAAGTGAGAGGCAGGGACCCCCCGAGATCTGCCCCTGCTCCATGATATGATAGAGTAAAATATTAAGAAGTGAATACCTCTAAAATATAAACATTTCTAGAAATAAACATATTGTAAAAATGTGTTCTTTGATTCCTGTTTTATGTAAAAGCCTGTCCTGTATAATTTAGGCTTTACTGTATGTATGCTGCGGTGTCCTGGAGTAAGACACCCCCTAACCCCCTAACAAGTGCCCTTAAATTGTGAACGAAGATACCTTCTTCTCTAAATGAATAAAATATTCTAAGGAAATTTTCCTCATGACTATGGAAATAAACACATATTTATGTCCATGGTAAAAGTTGTATCTTTCCAATATGATTATAGGTAAATACTTCCATATGGACACAGATGCATACAGTCATGCTGCAGAACATGAATGTCTTGAAAAATCTGGAAATAAAGTCGACGATAAACATGGTATATATCAAAGTCAGACCAGTTATAATCCATACAACTTACTCATGGGACAAATGACTGTTTACAGGCAAGTACTCATTATATTTCACTTCTACTGTAGACACATACTCAGAACAGGTATTGGAATTAGTAAGATTATCAGATGTGAATTCATAAAAGATGTACTAGACTGTCATACCGGATGTTTTTCTGGTGCTCGGGGGGTTTTTTAAAACTAATTCTAAATATGGCTTATTTCGGACGTGAGGTATATGAGTTGTGCTCACTCTCAGAGGTAGTTGCAAGGTCATTGCAAGTTTTAAATTTGCATCCGAATTCACATGGCTTCAAAGGACATATGGCTCACCCGCATGACTAAAATTCATTCTTAGTTTCACATTTAATTTACTCATGGATCTCAGGTATGCCACTACATTCATCAATTTCAACGTTGTAGTGTTCCTCTGAGAATTCCCTGGATCTTTATATGACATTGATTCAGTTATGAAATGCAGTGTCTATTGAAGTAGAATCAAAATGATTACTTTTTCATTGGTTATGAGACAATGTTTTGAATTAAGATCCATGTAAGATTAATATTGTTTTGATAGGCCTGTAAATCTTTGTAGGTCGATTTCAATTAGGCTAAGAATATCATCTAGTGCATTTGTCATTCCGGAAAAACTGGAATAGCACAATCAAAACAGGCTTTTAGCACCCTAAAGAACAGTTGAAAGTCATCTATTACTCTGAGTATTCGTATTGAGTAGGCTTAGGATAGATCGGTCATTTAAACATATTTCTGGGAACGTACCTGGGTACATGTTAAGTACATTGTTGTAGTTGTAACGGCCAAACTGAATTACTATCAAGTACATTGTATTCATTGGTGGAATCGCATACATGCTAATCTACCATGCTTCAGAGACCTAGAGACCTGAATCACTGCAAATCTTAACTATGTCGTAACTGAAGAGGACAATACTGGATGAAAAAGGACTAATGTGCTACTTCTCAAGTCAATTCTTGAAAATAATGTCAACTTTTTAAAAAAAACTTTCAAATATCAATAAACGCACTAAACATTTCTGCCCATGACGTGGGTGACACGGTCTAAATCGCCCCCTGGACTCAAAACCTTTTTCTCAAAATGTCCAGGTCCGTAGCCAGACATTTCTGCGGACGGGTGTGTTTCTATAAACTAAGTACGAGAGGGGGTCTTGGGGTAAAACCATAAACTCAGTTAGTAAGGCTATGTATAACAAAATACACTCACTAAATGTGATAGATATTGAAAATACCAAAAAAAAACTATATGATATTTAGCCCACTTGGGACTTTAGTCCCAGCGGGCTATTGCGTTCGGTTTTCGTCCGTCGTCCGTCCGTGCGTCCGTC
>JAYMFW010005348.1:0-12637 GCA_036785005.1 Tubulanus punctatus | reverse complement strand
GGCCCGGGCCTTTTTGGCACCGGAAAACGCTCGTGTGAACGCTCGGTCCGGGCCAAATTTGGCACGGGCCAAATTTGGCCCGGGCCAAATTCGCTCGTCTGAACGCGACTTATGAATATCCTTTTATTTTAACCCTTTCTTGCATATTGCATGGTTACTTTAGTTACCATTAATCTATTCAATCTAATTACTGATTAAGCAAAAGCAATTCCACAATGCACGTGCGGTTATCTTAATAACCTCAGAATTTTGGAGGTTCTTTTCGAAATGAACACGAATTACAAAAATATACCTCTGAACTGCCATCATATCGACGTTTTACCATATTTAGATGAATTTAAGGCCTCCATGCAAGAAAGAGCTAACACCATGACAAAATTCTACTTTAAATTATGGTCTTAAGTCCCAATGAGTAGCTGTGCCACGATTTATCCCACCAGATGGCGCTGATGAGAGTCGGACAGATTTTTTTGAATACACGAGAGGAGCATAACAACAAAATTAACTTTTATCCAATAAATGCTTTACTTATAATGTCCAAAAATGGTGACAAAAATTGATATCCGCTATATGTGAATTTTTGGATTTAATGGTAAAATATCATATCGTCTCTGAGCGACTCCAGTAAATTAAAATTGTTCTGTTTAGGGGCCTTAAACTGATAAGATGGTTACAATCATGGGTGTTTTTTAATTGAGCATAAAATTGATTAAAATGTTTTACTCATAGCGTATTACTGGTTATTCGCTCCATCTAGAAATTATAGCAAATTAAAGATCAGCTATTGACAATTCATTTTCATAGAGAATAGGTTGCGGCCTCCCCATTGCAGAAAAACGTAAGAAATGCAGTCAGAAACCTGGGGTCAGAATAGTAAGTTACCTTTTTAGTTGAGTTCTTTGATATCTGATTATCAGATTAATGTCTGTATTATCAGATTATCAAAAAAAGGTAAAAATTATCAATCTCCAACTCAACAATTGCATTCAAATATTGCATATTTCTGTCACAAAACAGGCGGCCCCAGCAGCTCATTTAATAGGAGATCCAACCTTCTCACCGACACGACATCTCATTTTCTATCGTGGTTGTAGAATCACAGACATTTATGGTTTTATCCTGGCTTTTAGAATTGTTGAATGGTTTTTGATAGATATAAATCCCTGTATTCAACTGTGCATGTTGGCGCCATCTGCCGGCTATACTTAAAACTATCATGGCACGACTTGTTGGTAATGGGTCTAGATAAAAATGAATGAAGAGGATTTATGTATTTTCTGGTCTAGAGCAATGACCACAAATCTTACTCGTCCTAACTACGGTAGGCAATAAAAGTCAAAATCTTTTTCATCATTCCCTGTACTGAACCATGAAAACGTTTTTTTGGCTCCTACCCCTGGACAACTCCAAAGTATTTTGAAAGGGGTGGGCAGTGTCATTTCATTATTTGGAATTTGACAGGGTGGAACTGACAAAGTGGATACTGACTAAGTGGAATTTAAGATTAATTTGACACCATTTAGGATAGGCCTAACTATGTTTTTGGGAGCATAAACTGTAGATTGTCTTAGTTGATAATGATGATGATAGCGAGGATATGCTACGATACGAAAGATTGTTTCGAAAGTGTATGGATAATTCAGAAATAATGTGTAGCGGCTACATTTTGAAACATCTAACGTCGAAAAATGTATCAGGGTCAAACATCAAAGAGAAAGTTACATCATTTCTGAATGGACGAAATGTCTGCATATCAACAAATTATGAACCAATGATGTTCGTATGCCACGAATTGGAAGAAATTCACAGTTTTACCATGGAAATACGGAAACGAGCACGGTACCTGCTGGTGGCGATCACGCTGATCGTCTGGCTAGCTACTGCTGACGCACGTACTCCGTCTGTCGCAGAATCTCCGGTCGATGTATTCTCGAGTGCTCGGTGTAACAACACCTGGTTTCCCGTTGACTCGACGACTGGTTACATAGTCTCGCCGACGACGGGTATTACCTACTGTATGTGGACACTTAAGAGTGAGGTGCCGGGAAATTTTGCTGTTCGAATTTACTACGATGTCGTACTGCATTATCGTTGCATCGAAGGACACCTCATGGTTTACATCCCCAGACATTATCTATGTGGAAACGGTCATCTCGATCTAAAGGCAAAAAAATTCGATTTTAGGTACTTAGGTACACTACAGTCTCGTGTGTTTATCACATATAAATTCGAGCCGATCAACTTAACTGTCAATCACGACTGTCCAAATTATTACCAGGGATTGACAAGTCTGCCAACTGGTTATAAATTTGTAGTAAAATCGAAGCGATCTTGTCGTTTTTCATTGCACTGGACTGGAATGGAGGATGGTTTCGCGATGAATTTGACATTTGACAAACTAAATTTTAAGTCGAAATATATATTTGCATCAAATATTTCTGTTTTTGACGGTTGGAATCAAAGCAGCGATCCAATAACACTCATACAGAGTCAATTGGGACATCCACCATCTTCGTTTTATACGAAAACCAACAAAGCGTTGATCATCATTGGACCTCTCGAAAGTCTTTATTCTCTTTTATTCGTTGAGATATATAGAATATCCGATTGGAACATCTCTTATCCGATATGTAAGATCAATCATAATGAATCTGGGTTTATATATACCAACGAAAGCAGTTTATATGTAAGATACTCTCGGGGTAGAAGGTACTTCCTACATTGTTGGTCGATCACAGTTGACGTTGCACAATATGTGACTTTCAAATGGGAACGTGATCTCATTTCATTCGGTGTTCGTGGCATTTATAAAGTACAGGGTTCGAGTGTCGTAAGATCTGATGTGTTTCTCAACCGGAACTACCTGAACGCATTGCGAGCAGATTCCGACGGTTTTCAAGGAATTCTATGTGTGGTAATGAGAAAAGCCCTTGATTCAAGAGTCACAATTCATTACGAAGTACAAAACCATTCGATCGAAAAATTTAAGCTAATGGGAGAACTTCGAGAATGGGTAGGTAGTGTGTTGAGTATTTCTTTTCCAAAAAAAATCTGTAACGAATTCACGATATGTATTTGATCTGGTTTTAATTCGGTTTATACGCTTATACTTTCAGTACAGTTACGCCGAGATCCCCTACAATAATTATCTTAAAACTCTCCTTCAAATGAAGCCGCGAACCTCGGCATTGCAGTACAACGTGTGGCGGACGGGCGGCTACCGTACACTAAAATATATAGTGTATTCCTTTAAGCTACGACTGAAAGTTATCTCAAAGAATTGCGAGCGGGCTGGAATTTACATATTAGAAGGGTTAAATGGTAAACGTTACGGTCCGTATTGCCCGGAGGACGATTCACAGGTTGTTGCTGCACTTTTGCCGGGGGGAAGAACCGCGTATATTGTCGGATACGGGTATTACAGGCAGGGTTCCCTTGTAGATAGATATTCCCACTTGACCTTTGAACGTATTGACAATTCTTGTATCAGTATTGTTCTACGCGAGGGTATAAAACAGTTAGACCTCAATTTGCCGTGCATATTGATCATTCCTGAAAATATTAATAGCTATATAAAACAAATCCGTATTGTTTCTAAGCATGAATACGAAGTCGATAGATGCTTTCCTCCCTGCCTCGTCGATGGAATCCCGAGATTATTGAGAAATACTGTGAATAAAACTCACGTAGGACACACTGTGATTTGGCATTTCGAAAATAGACGCGTAAGCGTTTTGATTCGATATAAATGTTTGATCGTGAAGAGTCAATCCATTTCACCATATCGATTCATGAAAATTGCTACTGAGGATGCATGCGGCATTATATTGCAAATGAAAGAAAAAACTTTACAAAATCTTTACTACAAGTTCTCTAACCCGCCAACGGATAAATTCATATTTCAGTTCTACCGATTTTATATCGTATCAATCGGTTCATCAGAGTGCATCAGAAGGACTATCTTACAGAGAGACTCGGTTTATTTAATGCAAACAATATTCGAGAACTTGCCTAGATACGGCATTAGACCTGATCCACGTAACCAGACTACCCATGTATATAAACTATGTTCAGATAAAGCAAAACCAGGAACTATAATCCATAGTCTCCAAGCCGAATTTCTCTATTTTGAAATAAGACCGACATTTCCAAAATTTGAAATACGATATACTCAATATCATGTGCTAGCGAAGGTAAAATCCGAAACCGCTTGTAGATCAGGATATGTCGATACAGGATTATCGTGCGTCATTTACGTAAAAAATGAAACTCTGAATTGGGAAAATGCTGAGGCATATTGTAAAGAACTTGACGGGCATCTACTCAGTATCAACTCGGAAGAGGAAATGATTCATATCAAAAGATTATTTGCAACGAGGCTTCTAGTCAAAGCGTACACCCAGACAACACTTCTCATGATGATCGGACTTTACTACCAGGTGAATTTTTTTATCAAGAATAAATGCAATACACAAGATTCACATGAAGATATAAATCTTATCTAAATTCTATTGGGTTTTTAGTACGTTCTGGGAAAATATACGATATTCAAAACTTCCTCAAAATTGCAAGGGAATAAAAAGGAATCATTTCAAAATACTAGTCGTTGTGGTTGTATGGCAGATTAGACTAGTGACCTTCATAAATATAAGATATATTTGATATTAAGTAAACTTTAGACAGGTTGAACCGAATCGCTAAAGACACAACATCCTTACGTGTATTCGAATTAAATGCAATTCATGCTTCATCATTTACTTTTTTATTTTCAATTTCAGCCTGATACTAGAAATTATTTATGGACCGATGGAAAACCGTTAAGCTATACAGAATGGTACAATCCCGCCATGATAAACGAGACAATACCAGAAGTTGTGAAAGGACTTATATCAACCCGTATTCAACCAGTAAATGATGTTAATTTGCTGTGTGCGGCGATGATCCTCAATAATCCACGAGGTTCGGCAAACACCGTTAGGTTTCCCTGTAAAATAGAACATGCGTTCACTTCTTTCATTTGCGAATCGGAGAGATTTGATGCAGAAAAAACAGCCACCAAGAATAATGTGTCCAACACCGATGACAAACAATTTCAAATCATCAAAAATACCAACTCGTCCTGTAAAATTGGTTGGTTATATGTTGCCGGACAATGTTATCAAATTCTTACATCATGGGACGCACAAAAAGGCCTGGACATCAGACTTGCTGTTGAAATGTGCCATAGCATTGGTGGTGAAATGGGAATGGTAGATTATTTTGGTAAACCCGACATCATTGACAATTTAATTGAAACGTTCAGCTATAGGAACCAATATGGTGCAATACTTATCACTGATGGCAATAACACACTTCACGTCATTAGGCCAATGCTTATTTTGAATCAAGTGACTCGCATGAAATCGTTAAATTGGTCGGTAGAATTATTTAACAACACAATAAGAGATTCCGTGCATTCGGTTTTGTGTGCATCTTATATGTCTGGCGAAATTTTAGGTTCTGTAATTAATTGTAAAGCGTGGCAGTTTAAATGTAGTGATCAGAGATATATCAGCAATCATCGTGTATGTGATATCAGAAACGACTGCCGACATGGTGAAGATGAGCTTCATTGTGCGCGTACGCATTCAGAAAGTCGTTTTCAATGTGAAAATGGACAGATAATATCAGTTAGTGCCTTCTGTGATTTTATAGAAGATTGTCTGGATGGATCCGATGAAATTTTGTGTTTTCATCCTTTATGCCTACCTTACCAATTTCGTTGCACTAGCGGTCAATGTGTCGACAAATCTAAAAGATGTGATGGTGTAACGAACTGTACCGATGGCTCGGACGAGATTGGATGCTTGCGGCATCTTTGTCAAGGGTTCTTGTGTGACAATGGAGATTGTATCAGTTCTCGATTGTATCAGGATGGTATTGTAGATTGTGTTGGAACCCTTGGAGAAGATGAAGTTATATCAAGTCCTGTGATACTAAAACCGACGGATCGATGCGGTAAAGATAACTACTGCTTCACGGATTTTACAAATCTTTGTAACAAGTCTGATGAACAGAGATGTTCCTTTAGATCTCCACATTGTTATCCTAGAAGTCAAAGATGTATTTTACAAAGATCGCCAAATGGATATCCAGTATGTAGACACCTCGAGCATTTATTGAGGTGTAATGATTTCAAATGTCCAATTGGCACTCTAAAATGTCCGAAATCGTACTGTATACCAATCAGTCATGTTTGTGATGGCCAGCCTGATTGTCCGAATTCAGAGGATGAACAGAATTGTAAGGCATTATCATGTCCAGGGATGTTTAAATGTGGACAGGAAAATAGATGTATACCACCATCTGAAGTTTGCAATGGTGTTGTTAACTGTAAACACTCAAGAGATGACGAGTCATTCTGTAACTTAAAGTGTCCACGCAGATGTCATTGTCAAGGTCTTCTTATTGATTGTGAAATGACTAATCTAACTGACATATCGTCACTCTTTCCTGTATCTCTTCGGGTTTTGATTTTGTCAAACAATCGGGTTGTCATCAATAATGTAACATTCTCAAATTTCTTTTATCTCCGTTTTCTGGGACTTGCGCACAATGAGCTCCATTACCTTCCCCCCAACTCTTTCTCCAGCATGCATAATCTGAATGCGTTGGACCTTTCATACAACGCCATATCATCTATTTCTGCAAATACATTTGCAGGTCTGCACCGTTTAGAAGTATTTCTCATACATCGAAATCCGCTTGAGCATATTGTGGAAGGTAGTTTCCAAGGTTTGAGGTCCCTTCAAGTCCTTGATCTTCAAGGACTATCCTTGCTCGTACTTCATAACGAAGTGTTCAAAGGTTTATCGAAGTTGCAGACGCTTAATATAAGCAGTAATCGAATCTATTCTATCTCACCACATGCATTTAATGGATTCGTATCGCTTAGAACATTGGATCTTACCAACAACTCCAAACTAATGTCTGTAGAACAAAACTTATTTGAAAATTTAACTTCATTACTTTCATTATCATCAGATGCTTATAAATTCTGTTGCCTGGCATCAAATGTTGACCAATGTTTACCAAAGCCGGATCCATTTTCGTCCTGTGCTGATCTAATGGGTAATACTGTACTGAGAGTTCTAATATGGGTGATTGCTTCTTTTAGTTCAATTACTAATCTTATTGTTATCACAGTTCGTATTCGTGCAGCAGTCAGACGATCGAGGGCTAAAAACGCATCATCTGATATTATTGTTATCAACATAGCGTCTTGCGATTTCCTCATGTCTATATATCTGTTTGTTATTGCAGGTGTTGATTTTAAGTATAAAGGTGTTTATGTTCTTAATTCAGAAACTTGGACCGTTAGTTCATTTTGTCGACTAGCTGGGGTTCTGGTAACCATTTCCTGTGAAGGATCTTTGGTTTTTCTCCTACTCTTGACAAGGCATCGATACTCAAATATTGTCAATCCATTTTCTGAAGGCTCATTAACGTGTCAAAAATATGTGGTTATCATATGTTTTACGTGTTGGATCATTTTGGGCATATTTTCGACGTTACCTCTGTCTAATTTTTCTTATTTTGGAGACAGATTTTATGGAAGCACCGGGGTTTGTCTGCCAATGAATCTGGTTTCAATCGATGTACATGCATGGCACTATTCGTTCGGTATCTTTGCTGTATCTAACTCAATTATACTTATTATCATAATAACTACGTATGGTCAGATGTACAGACTTGTATCCGGAAGCAGGTCTGTTTCGGGTAGAGCTGATCCGACTGAACTGATTCTAGCGCGTCGGAGTTTAGTCATAAATTTATGTAACTTGTTTTGCTGGCTACCGATAATCATCGTTCAGTTCTGTGTTGTATTTCGGGTAGAAATACCAAACCAAGTGGCAGCTTGGCTGGCAGTTATTTTCTTACCAATCAATTCGGCACTGAACCCCTTGCTTTACACAATACTGACTATCGATTTGAAATCCATTCGTGCAAAAATTGAACGAAGGTCAAAATGAATGTATCGTGTCCTTAATCAGTTACTGTATATCAAGTTCTTTTAAGGGGAGATATTGATCAATGATTATACTTTTCGGTTATGTGTTGTTTAATATCACCACTTGTAAATTGATCACACGAATATAGGAATATGTATGCTAAATGCGTTTGATTCTTCCTTTCTGCAGTCCTGGGGTGGTGTGCTCGAAGCTATCGTTAAATCCGGTTTTAATGGTATCGTTAAATCAAGTAACGAGAAGCTAACGTGACGGGTAACGACGGTTAGCCGAAAAGGTCGTTAATGTATCGCTGTGGCTTCATTGATAGCGACCTCGTTATCAGGTTATCTGAGGTTTGTATTGTATTCACAACAATAGCTGCCGGATAGAATCCCCCTACTATGAATGCAGTAGTGTAGGCTATAACCCCGTTCAGACGACGCTAGTGTCAAATTAAAAAACAAATTTGATGAATTCTAGTTCAATCTAGGCAAATTCTGAGGACAAAATTTCTTTGATGATTAAATTACCCTTAACAACTTATCCTGAAAAAATATTTCGGAAAGATATTTTTTTTGGGGGGGGGGCGTGTAGTGCCGTACCGGTTCAGCCTGGCCTGTATTAGAAAAATGTTTCGAAACAAAAATTCCCGAAACAAAATATTTTTATTATTTTGTAACCTTACAATACCGTACATCCAAAAGTTTTTCTTTTAATTGTTCTAAACGATTTTTAATTTCACGTATGTTCACAAAAACAGGCGCATAAATATTAACGAGCTCATAAGAATCAAAGATTAGACATTTAATCATTAAAACGGCGTAAACATTTATGAGTAGCTACGAACTAGTTTTAACGAGAGTCTAACAAGCGCTCCCGACCAATCGTTAAGATTAACGATTTCGTTAGCGCATTTGTAACTAACGATAGCTTCGAGATCACCCTCTAGACCATAACTACACCTTAACTCTTTGGCTCCCTATCTCGACTATAGTCGAGAGTAGCGTTGATCTAACCACAGCCCAATCTCGACTATAGTCGAGTACAGTGTAGTCGTTAAAAACACCCGCACAGCAACGAATACGTGTATTTTTACCCTAATTTTAAAAAAAGGCTAAAAAGGGTAGAAAAAAGGTTTTTGAAATATAAATTCTGATACTCAAAATTTTATTAGGAAGTTCCCTACAAAATTTCTTATACCACAAGAGTGTACAACAAGTGGTTTAGGCACTATCTGAGGTTTACAATAGGGTTGTTAAATATTGGATTTCACTGAAACATGCCTGGTATTGCTCGGTACCATTTGCATTAACATGCACGGTAGCCAAAGAGTTAACGTGAACCTAACGATGTCGTTAGAATTAACGATAGCTTCGAGCACACCACCCCTGCATTACTATCCGCTACAAATTTCATTGCTATCAGGAGATACTTGCAGTATATACTAGCTTAACACATATTTTCAGCAATTTATATTGCAAATTATTTTGTACTTTAATATTCAGAAAATGGGTTTTCTACCCCAATCGCAACATGTGTAGTGAGAGAAACCCATTGCGGAAATATTTGTCCCACCTCAATGGCCATATGAATCGATGTGATTCCGTCTTATTATGATTTGGCTGATGTAACAATGTTGCGATACCCATTCTTGGTCAAAGGATTGGCGTTGCATTCCTAGTGGGAGAAATTTCCCTCTCTCCCAATGACTTTTGTTGAAAAGTGGATTAAACCAGGTAGAATTTCAAAAAGGACCAGAAAGAGGGGTCAGTGCAATTGGAATGTCGCCAGAATTTTATCTTGACCAAAATCCACACTCCTAAAGACTTTTGAGTATTTTGTCTGTAGGCCATATAGAGGCAAATCGAATCACATCATAATCGATAATAGCACTATGACATGGCTATTTCGAATCAGAATGCGATAAAATACACGAAAATATTGGGGATAAAAGGCAAATTCTTGATATTTTCAAGATGGCGACATTTTCTGTCATATTGCAAAATATTCACTTAATTGTAACAAAATATTTAATCATAAAAATTTTTAATTAGCGAAGTTCTGCACTCAGTTTTGTAAACATTAAGCAGATTGTAGTGAAATTGATAAAATCGTAGTCAAAATGTGAAATTAGGGGCGAAATTAAATCTTTCATTGTGGTAGGCGAGAACAAGATTTTCTGTGACTCGTTTCAGGAAAATCCTCACTCGTCACAGAAAATCTAGTTCTCACCTGCCACTCGTGGTAGATTCTTTATTTCTAAATTTTATCAATATGATGAATTTTATAAATAAATACCGGGGCCACTTTTATTGGTGTTCATCAATTCCGCACTGTACATGTAACTTCGATTTTCTTCAGCGGGAAGAAAAATTGATCACAGATTATAATATCTGATTAAGTGTTTCCCCATTATAGTAAATGAATCACACGAATGTAGAAAGTGTTTGCTAAATGCCTTTAATTGATTCATCTTTTCCACTGTCCTGCATTAATTTCGGGAGCAAATTCTATTGCTATATTCAGGACACATTTGCAGTACTAGCGTAACCTATTTTCAACAGAAGCCCCAAAAGGAATGAAATCTTTCCTTAAGAACTGGCGAAACTTCGCACCGTAAAGGTTTTGAATTCAAGGTGAAATTATCCGGTTGTTCCAGTGTAATTGGTTTCAGTAATTCGGGAAGTGAATCATTTTCGGATTAGTTTCTAGGGGTTCTGTCTGTCTATGTCAGCTGGAACCATATTGCTTTACCCGTTTTTCTATTTATCATCTTGCTGAAAACATTTGCAACTCCTTCCCTACAATTCTTAAGCGATTTACTTTGAACTTGGCAGGTACCTCTGGGATTATAACCTATTCATATCGAGTGATGGAAATTCTTGTTATTTAGAGGAAAATCACCCATAAAGTTTCAGTGGCAAAGTTGTACCTTGGTCAGAACTAGTCGTAGAATATTGGTTAAAAGCGATTCAGTCTAGGATGATCGTTTAGGCCCTTGAATGTGTTCTTTGGAAGTCGAAAATTATTATTTTTTCATTCGAATGTGTAGTAGATCCCATTAACATGCATCCAACGATATGACAACTGAACTCTAAGAGACAGAAGAATTCTAGGTATCAACATTTTGTAGAGCTTATTAAGATGCTTAACGATGTATGATATGGCCAAATTTGTTCTACTAGAATACCACCCAAAACATATTTGTGCGTATGGCTCTTGAATTATAATATTTAGAATATAGTACCTTGAACTGACTTTGTTGTAGAACGCATGAAGATGCGTTCATTGGTGTGACTTGGTTGATATTTTAGTAAGATGGCTACGCCTCTTATTCCAATATCTATATCGGAGTGAAATTTTCAAATGCTAAAATCTTAAATTCTCCCGTTGCAAACGATCTCCCCGATCTTCAATTCTTAAAAGGCATCGATCTTGAAATACATGCATATGCAATGAAATAACTTTGAGTGTCCTTCATTTTCAAATCGTATCGAGGAGGTTGATATGGGGAAATAGAGAAGAATCGAACTTTAGTTAATCTGTCCCAAGTGATCCCTGACCTGTGACTACGAGTTCTAGTACTGCAGGACTCTAATCCACGTTCGACTTGTTGGAGGTATACTTCGTCGGTGGTTACTGCTCGACGATTACATGATCGAATCGATTGTTACATTTATATTGTTGTTTTTATGGTTATATTGTTATTTTTTATGGTTCATGAATACACAAACACAATAAAGTACACCCCACTTCACAATCCTTATTTCATCTTCGTTGCTAGTTGAAAATCCACTTGACCCTGGTAGGTGATTGGCGTTGATAATGGGGCTTCATATTGAGGGCAAGTCCCTCTACTCTCCAAATCGGCCAAATGAATAGAGTTTCCAGTTCATTGCATAAGTAACGTGTATCCCTTCCGCTAGCCCACTAGGAATTTATGAATTGTTGAATCAAGAATTTCACGTCTAAGCATTCCGATAATCGTTAAAAAAATTCACGAACTGAATAACTATGGACGAATATTGTATTTAGCGGAGGAGTTTAAATCTAACAAAACAATATAGTAAACGGGGAATTGTAGACATTAACGTTGATATACTCCCGGGAGAATTTTACACTTATAGGAATCGAAAATGTATCTCGTTAAGCCCTATTCTCACTAGCGACAAAATCGCCGCGGTATATCGCGGCGATACATCGCTCAGTCAAAATGATCATCGCCAAAATTACACAAGGACCTTTAAGGACATAATAGTGACGTTTTGAAACCCGACGAATTATACGAAAACGATTGTCATTGTGTGTGTGACGTCACAATATTATGCGCCCTTTTCAATTGATTATCGTACGACACGATTTGAGGGTTCACTCCTCTCTGTCAAATTCCACTCTGTCAAACCAACCTATTGTTTTATTCCACTGTGTCAAATTCCACTCAGTCAAATTCCACTGTGTCAATGTTCAACTTTAGTGCAAACCAGAATTAATGCAGGACCAATACATTATCCTTGGATAGGGGTGTGTAGCATAATTTGACAGAGTGGAATTTGACAGAGTGGAAGACACCAAACTTTTACCGTCATATCTCCCGATCTTTCATAACAAGTTCTCCATGGGACAAGGGTACACTGTCAGTTGTTGGA
>JAYMFW010005237.1:0-12639 GCA_036785005.1 Tubulanus punctatus | reverse complement strand
TCAGGACGAACCCGTGGATATTCTTAAGGCATAGGCAGCTCACATCCCTGAAATATGAATCGTGAGAGAATTAGTACATAGCTTTGTCTGGTTGTAGAAACATAGAATACTGGTAAAGAATTTACCAGACTCAGCTGGGAGTGTGTATTCAGCAGATTACATAAAAGACTTGTTAATTATGGTGTATTGCCGTACAATCAGTTGGGAATTAAGAATGGTGGTGATTATTTCAATCAGATTTCAATCCGGGCGCTAAGATTTTAATCAGGGTGGTGTGTTTTCAATCGGGCGCATTTTTGTCGGGGCGTTGGCGCCCCAATTCAGAAGCCTGGCGAGAACACTGATAAAGTACGTAACAGTTTAGGGTGTTCGGAGCGGGCATGGCTGACAAGTTTCAATAGCAAGGTCTCGGGTTTGATTACCGGTCTAGCCCGTTTGTCCCTCGAGCAAGGATATTAGTTTCTCCCTACCCAGGAGTACAGGCTGCCATGTAGGATGACAGTGTGTACAAAAGACACAAGAATAATCCAGAGCACCTAGGCTTGGTTCCCAGCTTACCAGGAAAAAGTAGGGAATTCCATAATGGTATTAACAGTTGGGAAAAGTTAGGGAATTTGATAAAATTATGTAGAATCCGGGAAAAAGTAGGAAATTACAAAATCTCTTTTCAGAAAATTATTATAGGGTCATTTTTTGGTCAAGTGTGCTTAGCCAATCGCTGTTTGATGAAAATTCGTGCGCGTGATGGTGATCTGTGATGAGAGATTGGTCGTAATATAAGCCATCGAAGCCGATCGGTTTGTGTCGGCTATCATTACGACCGCACAAAATCGGTCAGTTTTTGTCGGCTACGTAATATCACGACTGCATTTAATGGCTGTCAAACTGTCATTGTTTGCTGTGAGAGATAGCACATATCAGTCAGGGAATTTGACGTAACTACAATGAAAAAGTAGGGAAAAACTTGGGAATTTTATATTCTCAAATTGCTGGGAACCATGCCTCGGGCAGTTCTTTTGTTTCATCTCCACAGGGAGAAAAGTGAATGATTGGGAATGTAGGAATACTGGTTTTCTGGTGAGACGACATGACTCCCGAGCCCCTAGAGCTGTTCTGCGAGCACCTATAGCTGTTCTGATGATAATCTCCTCAGGGGGAGAGTTAGTGATTGATGATAGATGTAGGGCCAGGGGTAATATGGACGGAGCCCTGATGGGGCCACCAAGGATTTGTGAAGTGTAGTGTAGTGTAGCGTAGTATATATAGTAATTAACGTCTCAGCGTAACCCTGTTGGATTTTGAGGACGGAGCAGGCCTTTGAATGTGATTCCCCACACATTGTATCCACCCGGGGTTCGAACTGCAAACCTCTCGTACGATAAGTAGACGCGTTAACCCCTGTACTCCGTTGGCAGATATGAATTTATCTTTAGTAAATCTAAGTTAAGTTTACTCACTTCCTTTTATCAAACCAGATAGCTTCAGATTCCTTCAACTGAACTGCTGACATCAAAACATTGACGTCGTAATTTCCAAACCCGAACATACTCTTATGGGGATTAATCATGCTACCCGGTGACAAGCTGAAACGTAAAAAAAGAATCGAATATTTTAGAATTCAGTCAACCGGTGTATTCATCAGTACTTTAATAGAACAGCATTATCGTAAATGCAATGTTCTATAGGAAACAAATGTATCTTCTGCGACTTTTAGTGGCAAGATGCGATAGTGACCATTTGTAACTTTTGTCATAAATGCTGATGCCGGCAATGTGAAACCAGATGCACATAGCGGGAAGGTGTATTTGTACACCATGGGACTGGCCTGAACTTTACTAACTATACCACTGTTACACTAACTGAGTTTTCCTGTACCATATAAAAGGTTGATTGGTAATACCATGGCTGATAAACTTCGAACGCTGCTTATCTTTTTAGTTGATTTCTTATTTCTAGGATAAGAAATGAGTTCTTATTTCTAGGATAAGAAATGAGTTTGAATTTGGAAATGATTACCTGTAGCAAATAGTATCAAGTTCCTTCTTGCTGAAGGCTTTCCCGTCCTGGTAGAGATTGTTAAGCGCGTGAAGTGCACACATTTCTTTGGACTGTTTTTCATGATAGATATGAGCGACGGACTCGGAGCATACGCGATTGGCGTTCTGTCCTTTGATACAAGTCATACCTATTGTATTAAAACAGCTCATCAATTTTTCGACGACACAAATCCCTCTGAAAATAAGTATCAAAATTTTCGATAATATTATACAATACATGATATCCATGATATTCAGGGGGTTACTGTGAGACCCTCATATTCCCGACAATCATTTTGACCACAGATTTTTTTCTTTCTTGTTAAAAGCCGTGTCTTTAGGAGGCGTTACCCGGGTAATGTGACTGTAGCGTCTACAGTGAGTTGAGAGGTTTCGCGATTACTCGAGTAAGATAACGGTTATAGCTTGACAAAATCGCGTAAAGGTTAAGTGGAGCTACCACATCGGTGATATATTCTTAGGCATTTTTATTTAAGCAACTCGAATTGGAGCGATTTGGTTAAGTCATTGTTATAACAATGGAATTTTCAAATCGCTCCTATTCGAGTTGCTTAAATAAAAACGCCTTTTGTTCCTAGTCAAAACGCTAAATTCGATTCTTAGATCATCTCAACCATCATGGAGAATGGCACATTTGTCTTAGTTCTTCAGCTATATCTACAGATGATGAATTTAAGAAGGAAGCTTGAAGAATTTCTAATTGTGCCTTTATTTCATCATTGGACCACGGGAGTTTTGCTTGTTTCGCCATAATAAATCGAAAATAATTGAATAGCAATCTAAATTTTAGCAAAAAGTCCGCTCCGTTACTCGAGTAACCGCAGTTGTAGCGTCTTCACCAGACTTTACCCGGGTACAATCTTACCCGGGTGTGTGTTACCCACTGTTCAAACAGGACGCGATACAAAATGTCTGGTGAAGACGGTGCTTGCCCGGGTAATGCCTCTGCAGACGGGGCTAAAGATTTTTTAACATCAACTAGGGCCTAATTGTTGAAACTTAAGAATTTGAAAATGGAATGTGTTGTTTTCCAATGAGTTTAACGTTAGGGGTATTGGCAGGGTCATCAAGTTTTGTCCTGAAAATCCTCTTACTGTGTACTTCATCTGCATGATATTTTTCCAAAGATTATCTGGGGCCCTCGTTGTTTTTTGAGGTACCCTTTTACAGGAAATCAGTAGCCTTCGATTTTCAATTAGGGTGGAAGATTATCATATTCAGACCCTTGATATTTTTCAGCAAACCTCTATAATACCACCATCTATTATCCTAAACTTGCACTGCCACCATTTTCTCAAAAAGTGAATATCTACTAAGTATGATTGGTTTTTTTACAATGTCGATCTTGACATAAAACCACACTCCCAAGTATAGCATCATAAAGAGGTTTGTCATCAAATTGTAATAACTTTTCAGGGGACTGTGGGTCTAGTGTTATCCAGTAAAACTTAAATCACTGCTTATCGTTTGGCATTGCCTCTAGATCTAATTACCATACGGAAGGCAGGGGCCAGGATTCAGAGGGTAAATTGGGTTTTAAGATATTTTTAGGGCACCTCCCACTTATTCACGGCAAAATCCAGTGTAGGGAGGACATCTGGAGGCCTTGCCAATGAAAAGGTTTTTTTTCTGGAATCATCCAAGACTTTTAACCCCTGAAAAATACCCTGATCATTTTTCATTGAGATTTTTAAGTGTAGCTTCTGGAAGTTCAGCCACATGCTACATGTTACACCATGTATCATATTCATTTAACTACAAAATCAAAATGTATAGCCTAGGCAATGAGGTGAGTGGGTGCCCTTCCAATATATTGTCCCCCACCCTGAAACTTTTAATGCTTTAACATGTTGACTGCTGAATACGAGTAGTTTACGAGAATACTCGTATTTGGCCCTTATTATCATTACAGTTTGTTAAAATCAAGCGTAGCACACAGAATTCACATACGTGTTGCATAATCGATCGGCACATTGGATGGACCCAATTTGTTCTTTTTTCTGATTGGTCTGTTTTAAATCAATATATCTGAGAGAAATGACACGATCAATTCCCCAGTGCCTCTCCACTCAGTAAGGGCCTCGGCACACACACAGTCAGAGTCACCACAGACACACTACAGAGCCGAGTAAAGCAGCCAAGACACTTGTTGTTCGTTGGCAATCATATGGGCATAATTAGTGTTAAAACCTAACCCATTCCTTGGCTGTTATAGGAAGCTAGGTGTAGGTCTTGTATCATACATACTTTAGCGATCACGAGTAAATAAAATTTTCGAAAAATGGGCGAGCCGAAGCAATTAATTATTTAGCCTAAATTGCCATTCATTTTAGGAAAATCGAAACAACAGAACAGCTGAATTTTCTTGACCATGTGCATACCAAATAAATGACAAAGATAGAATCTTAATCCTATTGCATCAATAACCACAAATCAGTCAACCAGATCATTGCTTTAGCTCGAAAAACTTTTAGATGGAAATTTCACATTTTGACATTTTAATGCGCATATTCACTTCCGCATTAAAACGTCATCGAAAGCGGGAAGTTACACTAAGTATCAAAATGTACCGATGCTATGTCAAGGATGGCTCCGTGCTGTCGGGAAGAGGTGCGGGACAAAGATTCATTTGATGTGTATTTTAGTATGGACGATTTTCATATATAAATTCCTATTAAAGTTTTGGCCGTTGACAGTTTGGGGGTGGGTGAGGTGGAAACACAGAATACTATACTATTGATGGCATTTTAATCTTTCGAGCATTCGGTGTAAGAATCCCGTTCAACTAATGTTATATCACTAAGCTATTTTGCCTGCAAAGATGCAATGCTTTTTTGGTTGTATCCTGCGGCACAGCTTTTACATCTTCAGTCACTACTACTTGATAGATTATGGACAGAGCTTTTTCTCTCTTTCTGCGTTAGAATCAAATACCCAGGAAACACTGAGTTCAAACAATAACTCGAGGATTTTGGTGCGTTCACATGTATTCATTGTTACATCTTTATTAACAAAATACAACTCACAAATATCGAGATATTCCTAACATAAATTAAGACAATTTCCATTCATATAAAAAACCTAGTGAAACATTAAGACAAATAATCTCATTAACAAATCATATTCAGCAGCAGTACACAGAGAAAAGCACAAGTGTAATAACGTATAAAATACAGAAATAATTTTTAAAATCTGCCAGGACCAACAGGATCCAAAAACCACTTGACTAAAATTGTCCAAGAACTCATCAGACACCTTGGTCGGGGCAATATTTTTCAGGGAAGTTCCACTCCAAATGTCAGTATTAGAAAATTGTGGTAAATTTCCCTATAAATTAACATCAAAAATACATGCATCTAAGAATGCATCTAAGACCTCCAGTATTTTCAAAATTTTCTGGGAGAGGACCCTCCCCCAAAAGCTTTGCACCTTCGGTGTTCGCAATTGGTGGGTGCACCACCATATTCTAAGTACTGTACCAAATTAGTTCCGGTTTAAGATTAGGTCGGTACAAAGTCGTGGCGGCTCCGCTGCTCCTATAATAGGGACTAAAATTCTCCCTCACGATCTGGGGACAGTCACCAAACAAAGTCATACATGTACTTCCAGCATGATGAATTTTTATGCGTTCTCAAGGGCCGTAGGAGCAGATATTATGCACTAATTATTTGATTTTGACAATTGATATCAAAATTCAAGATTTCATATAATGTAGTCGCTCCAGTTTCAATATTCTTTCTAAGGTATGAAAATATCTATGCAAAATAAAACAGCCAATCGATAAGTCTGGAGAAACTTCACAATGGGAAAAACCAGCGCAACGATTGAAGGCGTTAGACCATTTCTGCTTTTAACTCCATGTAGTGGCATGGGTTTCAATCATCTGTAATACCTATAAATATGATCAAAAAATGCTTTACCTAATATTCGTCATAATGACAATGAGTGAAAATGACCACTGATGAGGTATAGGTACCTGATCCTTTGGCACAGTTAACGAGCCATCAACTGAATCTTCACCGGCTTCAATCGCAGAGTAGTCAGTGGAAACCTTCTGTAAAAACAAAATCAAGTCGTCCATTGGTCCATCGATATTCCAAGATACTCCACTCAAAGAGCTAACCTAGAAAATACAAAACGATTTAGTATGTCTCTGTTTGTCAAAAAGATGGACACAATTTAATAAGAACATTTTGTGTGATCAAAAAAATATGTTCATTAAAGTTTAGAAGTTTAAACTGCATCTGCTGTGTAGGATTTCTTTTCCGATAAAGACTGAAAGGTAACTACAAAACTCAAATCAATTTAATATATCTTCCAAATGCTAGAAGAGGTCAGCAGAGCTGACTGTAAGCAAAGGGAATTCCCTCAAACTGGAGCCATGAAGTCAGGACTATCTCCCCTTCGTCAAAGAATATTATCACCAAACATATGCCATTGGATAAATTGCAGTGAAGCAACCCCCTGCTGTAGTTTGATAATGATGGATTGTGCAACAAAAGAGTGATGAGCTTTTTGGACACTCACTGAAAATAAGGTCCTGCAAATTGTTGTGGTGAATTTTTGCAGTGTTACTCAAATGGCAGATGGTTGGCATGCAGAGGTGTTGTCATTGCTCTGCTTTTTTAAATGGTCAATGCTGATTGTCCAGTTTACCCCTTAGAGTCCTGCATGTGATTGCTGTTGATGTGAGGCTTGTGTTAAGGAAGCAGTCTCAACACCCAGCTCAACTCGGTGATGCACACAATCCCTGAGAGAGACAGAAAACTACACATATTCCTTAGTGACTGGGTTCTCGAATGGGTATGAACAAAATTGTAAATTCTCGCTTGCTTCTTGACTTCTAGCATAGAATGAAGGCCAGTTCCAGAGACCCAATTACAGACGCTGGACTAAACAGGTATATATTGGTGTCACAAAGATACAGATTGAGCACATTCTTGTAGGTTGGGCCAGGTCACTACCAGTCGCTTGTGCTTCACACTTGTTGGTCATGGCCTATCACAGCAATTTTTGCCTCTCCGAGACTTGATGTTAGCCAACAATCTGGATGTCTCCAAAAAAGTCCAACCAAACCTAGTCATAAAATCCGAGGTAGAGGGATGGATATCCTTGGATTGGATGGATGACTGTTACTTCATAAACCCTACCCTTAAAAATTCTTTTTGATACTTCTCGTCCATAACTCGGTCACTGTTGAAATCTGAAGGCTTCTACGAAACAATACGAGCTCAGCTGTGAGAAGAGCTATGTAGTAGTAAATCCGGCACAATGGAACATCATCTGCCCTTAGCTGATATCCGAGGATTGCAGAGGGGAATAATATTACTGTAGTTGCAAAAAGAGTGGATGAGGGTGGCATAGAGTGGCAAGACAAACCAGTCCAGAGTTAAGTAAAGAGGGGTCGAGAGACTGAGACCAGGAATTGTGCAAGATAGTGGGGCACCAAACGACAGGTTTCAATAAGGAGGCTACATATTTTAGCTCTCTCAGTAAGCAATTGATCCGATAAACCAGTTTCTGAGTGTCCCAACAGACGAGTCACTGGACTGAATACTAAACCCAGTTGTCCTGATCTGACCCCCAAATGCTGAGTGGAATATCAGTGAAGCTACAACATTAGATGGCAGCTAACGTGCTTACTCCAAAGGAAACTCGAAAGGCATTAGAAGAGACTATAGGAGGTGAAGCAGCTCTTTGTGATATTCGTGGAGATTAGCTTTGGGCTGGAATGAAGATGCCTTCGAAGATGATGTACCCTCAATAGAGCACTGTTGCCCACCTGTCTGACTGGCGAGGGTAGTTCCTGGATAGGACAGTCCGAGTTCGTGCCAATAGAGTTGAACCGGTTAATCCTAGCAGAACAAGAAACTGCACGGAAACCACTACTGGGATCAATGTTTTTAATAGCCTACATGGATCATTGCTGGGCATTTTACTCTATTAGTAAAGACGAGTTGTGGAAATGTCGAAGATTTTGTGGGTGCGCCCAAGTCTTATTCTATCCCTTCGTCCAGAGTGCAAGGAAATACACTGGCTCCAAACTTTTTCGAGAGGGTAACTCAGAATACTGGCCTTGTGTCGTTTTGTCTATATCCCTTCAGGATTGATGACCAGCTCTCCCTGTGGAACTGGTTAGATATATTGAAGCTCTTGAAATGTTGATGCCAGTCTCCTTGGATTACAGGTTTCATGGGTAAAGGCTAAGATCCGAACATTATCCTTGTTTCTGCCATCTCTGTTTGTCTTTTAGTCTGTCAAGTTGAAGTCCACCACTGAAGACATGTGGACATACCCGGTAACTGAACCTATTTATTTCCAATTCATAGACTGTGAGACTGGGATGCCTCAACTGACTGCCATACTCTACTGCCTGGGAAGCGAGAACAAAGACGGCTTTTGAATTAAATTTGACATGTTGTTAAACCATTTTGATAGCAGGATAAGATGTCCATGTCAGGGAGGTACGGGAGATGTCAGCTGGCTTTTTTGGGGCTTGTCTGATGGAAGATGACGGGGTCTGTCCACAGGGGGTTTAACTGCATGCTTCTCGGCTTTCAAAGGGACATTTGTTTACTTGTAGAGGTGTGTCGAAATGTAGACACAGTAAAATGTTAACCTGGCATGTGTTCCAATGATGGATTGATTGAATGAATACACCCTCAATACAGGAAAATATAAAAAAATATTTTATATCTTTACTCACACCAACTACTTACTTTGAAAATAAATGCAATTAAAGCACCTTGAAGATCCATCAAATTTGGGGTTAGGGCAGCGTTTACATTTTCAGATAGCACTCGTGCTAAACACAAAAACACTAACAAAAATATCTCAACCTAAAATGCGCAAAGTGAGAAATGTCTCAAATTTCATAACCATTTCTTTTAAAGTAACTTTACTATTTTGTCCAACCTCACATTTTAAGAAAGAGGGGATTTTTCAGAAAAAGACTATATACGTTATGTTATAAGGACTGAAAAATACACCTATTGGTGATCGCTGCAATCTTAGCCCAGGTGTGCATCTAGTTTGGCAAATGAAATCTGTCATTAACAAATAGTAAAATTATCAATTACACTGTATTTTCCAATGATTCAAATATGATCCACAATAATCATATTGAGACTAGTCATTTCATCTTAAACATTAAGTAATTTCACAATGAATATTAAGTCTAAGAACATCTCCATTGCAGGGGCAAATCCAGATGGCAGTTGATCATATAGGTCCTATGGTAATCTATATATAGAGTTATTAATTTAGTGCACATGTATAATTTTTGTGCAATCTAGTACAGTCCTCAAGAAAATTATGGTCGAGTGAATTTGAATTGTTAGTGAACTACATTTGAAAGCATTCTGCCTGGATTTGCTTCTGCTTTGCACGGAGGGGGGACATCAGTTGGAGATGTATGAGCAATCTACACAGAACACGATGATGGTGATAATAAACGTGTACTAACCTTATATAAAACATCTTTCAAAGATGATTCATCATCATAAATCAGTTGACAAACAGATCGTATTTCATTCATTACGACAGTTGTATAAAACTTCTGATCATCGGCTTTTTTGGTTAAGATTGATTTACTCGAGAGTATATTCAGTGATTCGTTCGAGGACCAGATCCAACTAACGGCGACCATCGGTATTTGGGATTTGACGAGCCAGCTTTCCTCATCACGTCCGAGGTGTTGCCAAATGTATTTTCGAATGAAGAGAAGGTGGTCCTACAATAAAGAAAAGATTAGATAGAATTATGAGATTTGTGGAATATCCTCCAGTTTTTAAAATGCCTTCTAAAGAGCCATTATTCACTAAGATCTGTACAATCGACTAATATGCAGTACTAGTACCAATCGAGTACCAAGCATGTTAGTACCAATCGACAGGTACTAACATACATTCAACCAGGAAGTTGTAATATTACAAATCTTTGGTTTCACACGACACATAGTAAATAAAGCCAACCATCTTGGCTCTCTGTGTGAATGAATTACTTACAGATATGACCTCATACATGCTCGATAATCCAATACACCACCTGTTTTATTGCCAAAATTGTAAAAAGGCCAGATATTTTCAAGTCGCAATAGTGCATTATAACAAGCTTTGACTCTAACCAACATGCTAAATCCCTGATCCTAGCAAAGAACTATGTTAAAACAATTTTCTGCACATTCGTGAAAGAATGTTATAGATGAAAAATAGTTTGTAATTTTCAGTTTTTTTAACACTTACGACTGATATGCCCCCATCCACACTGTCTAGTTCAGCGACTCTTTTAGCTACTGTTACATTACTTAATGCTTCAGGTGTCATCAAACAATCTGCCTCCAAGAATGGACTGGAAGAGAAGATAAGCATATAACCACATTGTCATAAATAGGTATATTTCTGTGGTTTTAAGCGTTCTGTTACCGCTAAATATCCGATGAAAGTGAATGCAAATAAGTCTTAAATGATTGACATGGTTATTTAAGCACTGACGCTAATAAGTCAATTAAGTTTTTACCTTTGTAACCTATTCATTGCTCTGAATAATGGATGACAATATTCTAAATAAGCCTGCAGTGGAAAACTTTGTCGATTTTCATTCGTCGTAAAATATTTCATCAGGAAATACGTGAATATCCCATGTCCGAGTTCTCTGTACGATATCGATCGTTGGTTTGGCAAACACGACGATAAAACATAAACCGACGTTCTAAATTTCGATTCGCTCAAAAATTCACGACCGAGCTTTCCAGAGAAGCAACAATCTAAGATAAATATCACCGCTTTGGCTTTAGTTTTACAAATGCACTTTCTTAAGTCCGAGGATGAGATAGCCGAATTTTTTGTCCCATCAAAGTCAGTTGGAATTAGAAATGGTCTGGATGATTTATCCTTCAGATTGTACCAGTTATGTCCAGAGAATGTAAATATAAGAACTCCATCTTTCGTACAGTTGCGCGAAAACTTGTTGAGATTTTTCAAAACATTTGCTTTATTCGCTGTATCAGTCGAACCATCACAAATCAGTAGTTTTTGATTTGCCTGAAAAAGAAACAACAGTCTCCTGTAAAAACATAAGAAATGAAATAGATTTTCCTTAAAAGAACGCTTTATCCCTTTTTATGGAATGCTTTTTCAGAGGCTTAGAGGGTACTAACATGCAATCTAGGGGAGATGGATAGGTACTTTTGAGGGTATTTTTAAGATTGTTTCAGTAGTAAATTCGATGCTGGACAATAGGGAATGAGGATGGGTATTCTATTGCGAATAGGATAAAATTATCCGCCCGCATTCGGAAGTTTGTATTCGCTAGCAAAATCAGTGAGCAGAAAATGAGAAAGCATTAATAACCCTATAAGGCTTGATTGATGTATTTGTAATTAGAAGCAACTAATTCACTACAGACGAATCTACCATGTCACTTCTGTTGCCTCACTACATATCTGATCTAAACTTACAGTAGGAATTCTGTGTTTCTGAGCAAAGATTTCGAGCAATGACTTGGCATCATTGTCAGCCGGTGGTCCAAGGTCAGCGTTGATGCCAATCTTATTCATTTGTTGACCAATACCTAAGATGACATAAAAATAACGTAACAAATCAAAATGTGTTGGCTTTTTTATTAATTCACAATACTTTCAATAGAAGAAATTAGATGCCATGAAATGTAATTGAATCAGTCAATTGTGGGAGAAAATGACATACGCGGTAACTGCACTAAACTGCATACAGACAGTATCCATAACCCAAGCTTCTGTCTCAAGCTTGGTTTTAAAAGGTGATGTCAATCATCTTGAAGTCTTAATTAAAAGCCACTTCGGGGATTCATGGCATCTCCAGGTGACCTAGCAACCATCTACCCCTCAAAATCAAGATGTATTGGCTTTCTATGAAAGCACATTAAACTTGAAACAAAACCTACCGACACAAAGAGCAAAAGATTCATTAGAGTCGAGTTCAATCTCATCGGCAATCAAGCTTTCAGTCACAAATCCGTATTCATAGTCAGGAGTGTCAGTACTAGAGGAAATATGCGATGCCTTCAACTTACTCACTAGACCACCCATCTTCGCATATCAAACTAGAATATAGCAGATAAGAGAATATACAAGGCATTAGGAAAGTGATTCTTTTATAACTAAAACTTTACTTTTACAAAAGTTAACTTCAGTCAAACCTTGCAATAACTCTACCATTGGAACTAGATTTTTCAAGCATTAACGGGATTTGACCGTATTTTGTTGATATTTTAAAAGCCCAAGAGTTGTTACTTGTAACTAATATGACTACTTTGTGAGAATACCCTTCAGAGTACTTCAGAAGTGACCTGTATCATAACTAGGGGTCCAGGGACCTCATGCCCACTTGGAAAACTAGTTATGGGATGCAGTTAATATACACAAAGTCACAAAGAAATAAGATACTAACAGCAACCATGATTAAAGCTGAAAATAGTGAACCTTTGAAAAGGGCACTTCTAGGGTATTAATAAACTGGGGTGACCAATTCTTTGATAGCCCTTGGGTAGATAGACCTACATATCAAATATTAGGACATCACCTCAATGTATCATGAAGAATTCC
>JAYMFW010005126.1:0-11436 GCA_036785005.1 Tubulanus punctatus | reverse complement strand
TTAACTACACCTCGTTATGAATAGAGTACAACCAATAATTACTCATTACAGATACCTCGGTTAATTACTTAATTATTAACCGATTATTCAGTTGATAATCTTTTATCAATTTTCTAAAATCTTGAAGTACATTTATACATCAAACTTATAAAGATCATGCAGTACACCTAGTGTATGATGGACTCATATATACACGTACCGAACAACTACATGAAATGGACCAAATATCTGGCTCCACTCGAATGCATTTCCTTCATACAACAAACTTTGCATAACAGACAGAAATCACAGTTCCTCGTGGTCTGTTATGCATCAGGTAAACTGTATTTTACTCTCACTCATCAAAATAACCCAATACAATAATATTGTACAATAGATATATGGTATAGTTACATATGAGTATAATTGCTGTGGATGAGTCTAATGGCTCATGAAATGATAAATTGTGTATCAAAATATGATATTTTTTACTTTGATATGTTTGTTTCCAGCATAGCCTACATTCATTTAATAGGATGTATTTTACAAAGTGAGACACCATTAGTAACACTGATATGAAGAATTATATGAAGGGAAAATAATTTCAAATACACATTTGGATGAAAGTTGGAGGGAAAATATTCAAAGCAGCATAAAGCAATTCTGCAGAGTAGAACAGCGCAATCAAAATTAAGAACTTTAATTCCTCATGATCAATTCTGGCGGTATATATTAGTCTTTGCTGAAGCAGTTAGTTAATTCCATATCGAAGAACAATACGATTAACGTTGTATATCAAGCTTATAACGGAGTGATGACTTCCACATACAAGACAGGAAAACGTCCGATTACATCATTCAGTTCACCCTCAAACCAATGATCATCTAGCTTATCCAGCAACACGATCTCATCACCCTCCTATAATCATAAAAAATAGATTTAAAGTATATATTCTAATTTTTGGGTTAAAGAAATTATGCAAATTTGAACACAAGGAAGGGTTTACAGTAGCTTTCTATTAGTTCATA
Organism: Tubulanus punctatus; assembly: GCA_036785005.1. Taxonomy (NCBI): domain Eukaryota; kingdom Metazoa; phylum Nemertea; class Palaeonemertea; order Tubulaniformes; family Tubulanidae; genus Tubulanus; species Tubulanus punctatus. The sequence goes on along the minus strand of JAYMFW010005126.1, from coordinate 10,429 downwards.
GGAGTAGATTTTCCCGAGCACCAATACCTTAGTCACGAAGTAAAAATAACAGAAGCTCTGGGGGTATTTGTATCTGCTCTTTGAGTGGTTTTTACATATATATATAATATAAAAAACCTTTTTCATTTGGTGTCAAAATTGCCGTAGCATTGAGCTGAAAGTTTCAAGCCTGCAACTTAGGATAAGCAGGGCGGCCACTTTTTCTGATTTTGTTTTTCCATGACATGCTATTTTCCAGAATTCCATACCAAAATTGGTCACTTGCTTTTTGCGCACATGGGCTTTTGTAAAGCGGGACACATTAAAGCTTTTGAAAAATTCCATGACTTTTCAGCCTAAAATTAATTTCCATGACTTTTCCCGGTTTATCAGGTTTTCCAGGTGAGTGGCCATCCTGACAAGATATACTGAACTTGTTGATGATTTTATAAAAATTTCCAAGAAAAATTGTAAAATTTCTTGATTAGACCCATGCATATATACTTGTTTGAGGTCCCAATTTTATAAATTTTTTTCATACATTTCTGGAATAATGTGTGAATTTTATTTCCTGGAATCAGGTTTAGGTAAAAATTAATACAAACCCTGATTGTTAGTTCTTCGTCAGTTAGAGCGTCATAGTCATAAATAGCCCTGGCACGAGGAATATCAGATACTGAAGGAACTGATCCATGATTCATACGTAAAACTGGTGGAGGTTCAGACGGTTCTGGAAGTTCTTCTGTTGAAAAAAAAAATCATAAAATCGTTAGTTATGGTATCTGTTTCTATAAAGTACAGATTCATGTACCGTAATCATTTTCAACATGGACAGTTAAGCCAGTAGATCCTTATAGGAACACAGGCTTAAGACACAAGTTGTGACCGGGCTTTGCCTTCTTTGCTCCCAAATTTAAGAGTATGGACATTTTTTAACTAAAGCCTTCTTTATGGTGCTAGCTCCAGTAGTCTTTACTACTATGCTATAATATCTGATTTATCAACACAACTGAATGCTACGATGAAAGATATTAATGAATAATCTCTGGACCAAACTGAAGCCTAAGGCAACTTAGTTTCTAAGTGTTTGAAGCCAATCCAAAGTTAGTTAGGAAACACCCTGAGTCAAGAATAAACTTTTTTTACAGAAGTTAAGAACAGCTTATGGGTTTAGAATAGGATCAAATTTCAAATATCTAACTAGTGATTTAATTACAGTAACTAATTAGAAATGCGTAATCATTTAATTACTGTAAAATGGATTACAAAACATACCCGATAAATCCACTATTATATTGACATAAGTTCGAGGAAACATTCCATAATCATCATTTAAATATCCCACAAACCAATCCTCACTCAACGAAGAGGTCAATGTTAGCCGATCTCCTTCTTTAAAACTCAGTTCTTGATCATTTTGGCCTGTGTAGTCATACAGTGCGATACAATGCGGCTCCAAATCCTAAAATATCGAAATTAAGGAACAAACATTGATAATTCCCTTATCTGCTGCATGACGAATAACAATAAACATATTGAAATGATATACAATAAACTAAATCATTCATTGTTTTTATGTTAAAAATTTGAATATCTGACTGAAGTTAAAGGTAATATTTATTTGGACCATCTGTAAAGCACAAACACATCTATGGGGGAGGGGTAGTATTGGTATTTTCTCAATGTATATAATGCAAAATATGTGTACATGCAGGGAGGGTTGAAACTCTTTGAAATTTCAAGAAATGTAAGCGGTTGTCAGCCTTTTTTTGTAAATTGTTTTTCCAGCTCATTGAGTTGCTTCGACAATTATTACCCAGGTTATGGACCTTTCACTTATACAAGCTCAGCTTCCTGTGGAGCATACAGCAGTATGCAGCCTCTATGGGCACTCCTCACTATGCATCCACATGACCTTTCACAGTTTTAGCTCAGTACTTATTCACTGCTGAGTGGAAAGAGGCAGTGTGAATGCATGTCTTGCCCACGAACACTACGCCATGACGGGATTTGAACCCAGGTCTCATAAATCAGAGTCCAGAGAACTAACCATTATGCCACAACACTCCACATGTATAATATATGGTCGACTGCTGATGATTAGATAATCATGGCATTGGACTCGTATTATTTTCCGGACAGAACACCCTCTATTCACAATTTGAAAGCTTTCAAATCAGTAATTTACCGTGTCCATAAATGCATTATCATTGTAATCAGCTGTATCCGAGTTCATAGGAGGAGTTGACTGAGTTGAATTAACCTGCTGATCTGTTGGTATTTGTTTGTTCGACGTTGGACTGTTCTCCAAAGATGAATCCGTAGCGTGTAACATCGAACTGCTGCTACCGGTTGAACTTGCTTCTGGTTGACTAATTGGACTAGAATCCACAGCAGTTGATTTCTCTTTATACGGCGGTAAATCTTTCGGAACATGATCGACGAACGTAGCGGGGAACCGGCCCCTTTTTCCTTTCAATTCTCCGAACAACCAATCAGGATCAACCTGACTTATCACAGTTATCTTATCACCAGGCTGAAAAGAAGTTTTCAACATTCATGGTCATTAGGAGGTAACGTAGAAATTGTTTTTCAGCTCGGAGAAATTTGGCCTCATATTAAAGGAAGACTATCATCAAAAAATTATTTTCTTGATATATGTTAGGCATAATTTTGTCACTTCAAAGATTGTCATTTCAATTAATTTACTAAACTATTTCTATGAAAAAAAGTGGCGCCATCTTTGCCATTAGCAGACAACGAGACGCGAGACCGTGACGTCAGCAAGGCTGGCGATTTCTTCGCGTGAACTGTAAACAAAGAAACATCATACACAAAAACCCCCGTAACGCCTCACTGCCAGGCCTGAGGCTGTATATACATATAATGCATTCAACATTACACTAAAGGTACGTTGTCAATGACAACCTGTAGCGTACACCTATATAGTAGTACACTTGTTATATCTAGTTGTACACATGTCACGATCTCCCATTTTCTCGGAGTCTCGCGTGACTTCGACTCTCATGATGGCGGCCTCCAGCTCATTTTACGAACTTTAATGTGGTCCTGACTTAATATAAATTTTTATTAGGAATTATTTCTACAGACGTTTTAATGTTAGCTGTATGAAATGATACATGCCATGATCGGTTAATCTTCCTTTAAATCATGAATAGATAAACTACACATTTATGAGATTTCTATTAGACTATAGATCATCAGCATATGATGTCATTCCACAATATTGGATGGCAACACAATGATGGACCCACTCTCTAAACAAGGCATGAGATGTCATCAATATTAAAATCAGCCACATGATTGCAGATGGTCTGTATCATCAATAACACAAGCTACCTCAAAAATTCCACCTACCACCAACATTTTCTCCAAGTGCAAATCTGCTTAAAATTAATCCCTGCCCTCATAATGCCTTATTTTGAAATATTCCAAGGCTGGCGTTATAATGAGCATTATAACAAATTATATATTAGTTTGACGGCATTTGAATAAATGTTTGCGAACTAAAACTTACCAAAAATGAAAGTTCCCCTTCAATACCATCAAATTCATATTGCGCTTTAACTTCATTGTCATCATTCATAGTTTGTTTGACATTAATGTTTTCCACTTTCGGCCAGTGAGGATAGACGGACTCGTCAATCGGCCAACCGGACCCCACAATGGACCATTTATTTACCGGTAAATCCTCAATGATTTCAACAAATGTTAGAGGGAATAATCCCTGATTTCCGCGTAGTTCACCTTGACCCCATTCCGTCTGCACACGTGACAACAGACGTATGATATCACCTTCTTTAAATGATAAATCTTCAGCTGTTTGAGCTTCAAAATCAAATAAAGCTCGACACCTCGGTCCAGATATTTCATCAGTTTTTATTGTTTGACTAGGATTCGCAATTTCCTGAAATACAGAAAATAAAACTGAAATTCGTAACATCTTCTGAAGTTGTGAAGTTTGGACTTGGTCCTAATGAAATTTTGATCATAATCGATTTCGGATTCAATCTTAAGAACTGGGCCTAATTGCAGGGAATATATTCTCCTAATATATGAACTTTGCCTGACAAGTTTGACAGAAAATCTCATTACCTGTGTTGAACAAACTGAAGTCAGAAAAGATACAGACTAATGCTGCATTTAGCAGGTATGAGGGAGGGTTCATACCATTACAGGTCATTTGCTTATGCCTTTTCCATCATACCACAACACACGTGCAAGGGAATGGGCAAGGCAAAATGTTTGTAGAGATTTTTTTTGTTTCATAACAGGTTAATTAATCAGATTAATACATTAAATCAAATAAGACGAATTCAACTAAACGAACTAGTGTGGTCATCTTACATGGTGTATACTCACTGCATTTTCATGATTTGATTTCGGAAGTGGTTCGATGATTTCTACGAAGTTTTGAGGAAAAATTCCCTCCCGACCATTCAGTTCTCCACGAAGCCAATCATCATCAACCCATTGCAGCAATAAAATAAAATCACCCTCCTACAAATACAAAGATATATTCGATTGGAAAAACAAGGTTCCTTACAGAAAGAATAGGGCAAAAATTAAAAGCGCTTTTCAGGAACAGGTTAACAGATTTAGAGTAGATTGAGGCACAGTCCACACAAAAATCATGAAAAACCTGAATGTGTTTCTTAATCTATATACATGCAAGGTCTTAACGAGTTACCGGTGGCCACTTAACAGACATAGAATCATTTTTGAGACCATCTTAACAAATGTAAGCTCTACGATTTACTAATAGGGACCTACACATTAACAAAATAGGACCTCTGAATTACTCAGGGTTTTACAATGCTTAAAAATGTGTACTATAGGTAGGACCTCTCATAAAATGAAAATCTTTACATACGTACTTAATGAACGCTCGCATACTCACGCTTAACAAATGAACAATAAAATATGATAATACCTTAAAAGGTAGATCCCCTTCATGAGGCGATTCATAATCGAATAAAGCTTTTCCATGCGGCCGTCCTTTCAATGAGAGGTCAGATGAAGGCACTTGCGATTGTTGATTCGGTGAACTGTTACTGGTAAAATTGAATCCTCCTTGATCGACTTGATCCAATGACTTTTTATCTGACATAAAAAGATTAATGATATCAAAGATTTATAACATTGGCTCATCAGTAATATGATTGTTGGTTCACCGAAGAAGTCCACATGGTTTATTAAGACCAATTTTTTTTGCATTAGGCCAGAGATTTTTTATTATTAGGTTTAGGGTTCCACCGCCAGAAGATTTGCGTTTTTGAAATAAAAATAAAATTCGAAATTTCTCTTATTTCATTTCTTCCACCCATCCAAAAGTAAAGATTTCAAAATAAAACGTCGGAAAGTCAAATTTTCTTGTTTAAAAATAGTTCGGTTGACGTTCAATTGCGAGTATCATCACTGAATGTGTAGCGGCTAACAGGATGACCTGTGGCAAGTGAATTATTATGGTTAAGGCAAGAGCGTAATATCGCACCAATATTGCAAAACTATAAAAAAATTCATAAGATGTTGTCCGGCTGAGGAAACAACTTTAGTGTTTTATATTTAGAATGGAAGTGGCACGGATTTTATGAATTTTAGTAGAAAATTTTCTATATTTCCTCCTTCTACCAACAAATAAAATTCCAAGGTCTGTAAACCTAAAAATAAAGAAATCTCTGGCCTAACATTTCAGTTATAATTTCAGATAACCTCGAGTACTTCCCTGACTCTTCTCTGATTTTTAGCTTCCTCTACGACACAAGAGGTTTATTATCAAATGAATGCCTACCTTCATGCACATCCCATTGTACTTGACAGGTGTCGAATTGTAGCGACAGTGGACTAGGATTACTTATATCACGATCAGACATGTGAAATCCTTTGGAATCTAAACCAATCAATTCATCTAGAGCTGACGTACTAGATGATGGTGGAATATTTGCTTTCGGTTTCATTCTACAATATGAGAAAAAACATTCAAAACCTTTTTGTTAGCGATAACTTTTGAAAAATCTATTTCAGTAGAACCCGCTTAATTCGGATCGCTAAATTGGAATTTGAGGGGATTTGGGTGATCTAGGGTAAAAAAATTTGATGGTATCTATACCCTCAAAATGACAATTTTTCAGATTTGAGGATATTCATAAGTTTTGATGGCCGTTGGAACTCTTAATCCTGCATTCAAGTGTTAAGCTCATACCATACTTAACCATTAGAATGACACAAAACTACAAACCGTGGGTAGACCATTGCTTTATACTCACTTCGGTTTAGGAGGTCGTTTTGGAGGTGGTTTTCCCGGTCGCGCAGGTTTTGGTTTCGATTTTTTCTCATCTCCATCGAAACTATAACCGGAAATAGTGCTAGCAGCAGATGAACGACGACTAAACGATGAGGCGGCAGCGGCAACCCGATCACTGGATACAGTAGGAGCAAGAGGCTTCACCGGAAATATCTTCTTATCATTCTGAAGAACAGACGGGTGTTTTTCAAAGCGGTGTTAAGGCCTATCCTGATGTTGAATTCCTTGGCCCTGTTCTATAGTCATCATCATCGTGTCATGGCTTAACCTTATTGCCAGGATTAAGTTTTGAAAAATCTGTTATTTCCATTGTCTGCATAGCAACTGTCGCTAGGAATAAACACTTAATGCTAGCATTAAAGTTGTAACCCGACTATAAAACTGGGCCCTTATCCCTAGGATAAATCCCTTTTTTATATAAGGGGATAAACAGGGAATTTCATCACCAGGATAACCCGTTCACTGGGATAACACAACACCACTTTGAAAAATGCACCTAAGAGAGTTTACTAAATTTTGTTTTCGAACTCTAGGAAATATCATTTCGCGGACATTCATGCATGCATTACTACCAAGCATAAAAAAGAAAACGCAGCATAAACACCAAAGGGTGACATTTCTACTAATGCACAGGAAAATTTTAGCTAATTACAGGTGGAGGGTGATTATGATTAGTGTTAGGAGGCTAGAATATTTGATCTCGTGTCAAGAAAAATTTACCCCAGATTGCGATGGATTTGGTCTCGGAAGCGGAGTAGGCTTTCCATTAGTGAGCTGACGAGTTACTGTGGTCGTCGTTGTTTTCTCCGATTCTTGCTGGCTAGCACTTGCAGCTGCACACGCCATCGTCCCTGCAGCTGCAAGAACCCCGAAACACATCGGAAACGGCAATATAATCGGAACTCCGCCTAATCCTAACGAATTATCTTTCTTGCCAGTTGTGGTAGTTGTAGTAGTGGTCACTGTTCTTTTAACTACTCGAGGCTGAGGCTGAGGGGCTTGGGTTAATTTTGCCGCAGCATAAGGGCCGCGACTCATATTTTGAGCATGTACCACTTTATGCTCGTTTTTGAGATTATCGAAAATTTCTATACCGTTATTCGGTCCGTGAAAATCAATCATCGACGAAGGTCGTGGTCTGATGGGAGGGCGGGATTTTTGGTTAGAGGTTATCGAGGGAGCTTTGCTGCTTACATTGAAAATTTCTGGCGAAAATTCGATTAACGATGAAGATGGAGGTACCTACAAAAATGAAAATAACGTCACGAAAATTCCACCAAAAACAAACATAGACTCTAACAAATAGCTAATACTTACTGCTGTAATGGAAGATTTTTTCGGAGGAGGTACTGAAATGAAAAAAAAACGGAAAATTTTCTCAATTTACATTTTACAAGCTGCATTCCGAAATCAACGAAGCCCAAATCAATACCTGAAGGTTTCTTAGCTCGAATGATAGTCGGTTTTTTCAATTCAGACTGCGCAGGATTGGGATAAAAAATGGAATCAATTTTTGCTGGTTTGGATTCTGGCTTAGGCGGTGGAATATTAGGCGCTAGTTGTGAGCTGTCACTGCGAAATCCTACTTCACTCATCGGACGAGCCTGGAGAACAGTGATTTCAATTTTCCTGAAATAAGGCAAAAAAAATTTTCAACTGAAGGCTCATACCACTAGTGACTAATAAGCCCATTTTGATATAAGTTTTACAGCAGTTTTTTTCAAAATTTAGTTTGTTGACAATATTGGATAACCATAGTATTTCTATGGATTCAAAAATCAGATTTCTACGAGATGGTTGACTTCATGCACAAAAGCTCCGTCTTAGCACTTTCAGTGGTTAGGCCTCCTTTATGCCTTTATATTTAATAATTGCCACTAACACTGTTACACAAACCACTATCACTAACAGAGCTTTTGCAGGTTATACCCGTTATTAATTGCATTCAGCTAATTCACAACATTGAAGAAATAGATACGTTTAAATAATTACCTTTTAGCAGCGGAATTAGGTTTAGCTGATGGTACTGGCTTAGAGGCATTATTAAAAGATGGATTGTCTACAGCTCCTACAGAAAGAAAAAATTGTCAAATACTGAGAAAATGAGACCATTAGATAGGCCTACTACAAAAGATATCAAGAACACGTTTATAATTGTAACCAGTGTTAAGTTGAAAGTTACAACTTGAAATAGAAAAAAAACATCTGGTAATCACTACGTTTAACGGTCAGAACTGAACTCACCATAATTTCGAGGTTTGTTTGGTGGTGGTGGAGCTTTGCGAGATGGTTTCATCAGATCTACAAATAGGAAATATTGAGCAATACGATATAGACCTTAGCCTCGATCAGGAAGGTTCAATGCACAGCTTATTTCACTTCGACCTAAACCAAGTTGCATAAACCTGGGCCGTTGAAAGAATATTGAAACTGGATGTGTTAGTTATAAGTCCTATCAAAACTGAGAGTGCCCCTTCCGTATCAAATCTTCAAGTTTTCAAAAAATAATGGTCATCATATAATTTTCTAGGCACAGCCACAGCAGCTATTATAATAAGCCTTCCTGAAGGACTGGTAGGCTAAGCTATAGCCATAATTGACTGGGCCCAGGCAGGGGTGCCATCTGCAAGCCCCTTCTCTTTTGCATAAACAAATATCTTTTTGGGTAGAATACAAAATTTTATCAATTTATCTATTCTAAGTGTACAGGGATCTGATCAGGACTAGCCTTCATGGCACCCCTGCTATTTCTTCTTCTGTATTAAAATAAATCTATCTATCTATCTCATCGCTTGGAAGTAGGTTTTCCTTCTACCTGTCTACTGTACTTTCTCACTGATCTACTAACTACTATCTGTGGAGGGTTTGGTTTCTAATTCTTACTGACGACGTGATGAGGTGGTAGTGTCCCCTTCTTGGTGTTCTATTTCTTCTACTGTCCGTCACACGGCTTACCGTGCGAGCTTTTCGTCGATACTTTTGTTACTTTTTGATCTACAACGCTTTGTTATACATCGTTACATTCAGTGCACTTTGGCCAAACAAAAATCAATAAAATTCCTACACTGGGTCACGTCAGTAGTGTTTTATAGTAGAAAGTTTACTCAGCATACAAGCCTGTAATACTGAAATCAGCTGCTCTTCCCCCACTACGCATGGGCAGCGCATGCGCAGTGACCATTTTCACGGCAGAAGCGGATTTTTTAAGCATTACAAATCTCCTATGCTGAGAGGATTTTGCTAAATAAAAATCAACTGAAACTTTCTTGTGATCAATGGATATTTATTTATGTTTGGTCAACTTTTGTTGCGGTTAATGATATATGATTCAGGTATGTTTGTTCTATATTTACAAAAATATCGACGAAAAGCTCGCACGGTAAGCCGTGTGACAGACAGTAAGTTCTAATAATGATTTAAATTTCAATCTTTTTGGATCCATTTCTCATCCAATTGTGCCACTACTTCAGTATAAATGATAAATCATGAGACAGTTGGTGCTGTAACTCTGAGTGAGGTGTGTCGTCGGAGGGGTCTGCTGACATGATGAGTAATGACTGCCGATTTATTTTGACAATCTGTCAGATTTCTTTTTTGACGAGAGACGAGTGAGACTGACAAAAGAAGTTCAAGTAATTTTTGTCCAGTCGAATATAAAATGTACCTCCAAAGAATGGATCGTCGTCCATCTTATTCCACGACATCGTATGATACAGGTATTAATCTCGATTTACAATCTAACGGTTTGTTGTTTTTCTCAAAATCAAAAAAAAGTTTCTACTTCCTGGAACTGTGTTATGGTTTCCACACCGTACGGTGCTGCCACCAGCTGATCTAAAACACGGCACCGGCCTTAACAATTCTCCCCGAATATTTTAATTGAATCTAATGTTGTAGATTAGTTGGAAAAGCAAACGAAAGCTAGCAAAACACTTATCTACAAAATAACTGGCCAGTACAAAAAAGTTTATCTCTAATTTTAGAATTAGTCAAGTAACTTTGCATAACAATTGAAGCTAATTTGAATTAAGCTTAATCTTTTTTTGTGAACATGCCGATATAGCTCCCATGCTAAAACACCCCTACTTTTGGGGGTCTATTAAGATCTTTATCTCGTTTTATTGC
>JAYMFW010005015.1:0-12656 GCA_036785005.1 Tubulanus punctatus | reverse complement strand
TTCTTTGTGACTTTGTGTATATTAACTGCATCCCTATAGTTTTCCAAGTGGGCATGAGGTCCCTGGACCCCTAGTTCTTTTTTAGAGAAAACCAGGGACATCTAAATCTCTTGAGGAGTTGGAAGAGTTTTATTTCGACGATGTTATCAGCCCAAATCTATACAAAGAGAATCACATGAGACTGCAAGCAACAATGTCTTTAGATGCTGCAAATCTGGCCGCAGGACGTCGTAGTGCATCGCCTACTCTAGATACTGTTGAAATAGAACAGCGAGCTCATGAAGTTTATCAAGGAGGTATGGTTGAGCTTCGATTTAAGCTACGGCTTATTTTGGGTAACGGGGTAGTTACATTCATGTACTGTTTAACATCAACCACTTTCACAAGTTTCAAAGTTCAGGGTTTATTAATAGAATATTGTAGGCGAGCGGCGAATAGCTCCTAAGAGGCTTAGTTTTTGAGTCTTTAGCATCCCCCAACAGATAAATGTCATATGTATTTTTTGATAATGGTTATAAGTAGTTTCTAATGACACCATTGTTGGCCTCCAAAAGGGGTGAAGTTTCCATGGAAACCGCTCCCAAGTGTACTGCATTGTAAAATCTCCCTGTATAAACCTATTAATAGAAATGGACATATCTCTGGACTCGATGATCATGAATTAAACATTTTTTTATAGGGGCAGCAAACCCCTTGGTGCCCAATTAACTCACTGTATATCACTTGCAGGAGGCCCAATGATAAAGAATATGTTAATGATCTTATATATGTTTACCTGTAAGCTGCCCTAGGGCCATCCCTTTGTAATTGTAATTTATTTTGCCAAAAAAATTATACATGATATTAACATTAATAAAAATATATAGGGCAAGGACGCCAGGATAAAGCCGAAATGGCTGTAAACCCTCTGAAGGGATTCCTGGGTTCTCTAAAAAGTCCTGTTTTGCTTAGTGCCTGACCCGCCGCCTGCAAGGAGAAATTAGTAGTTAATGGTTAATAAATATTATGGGGTTGAACATACAGGACTGAATAATTAGAAAAATACAGGCAGTTGAATAGTTGGATAGGTTTCATTTCCAAAATTGATCTCATTTCAAGATTGATGTTAAATTTAATTAAGACTGAAATTATAGAAGTAATAGATTAAGTTTCATAGGACAATTCATTATCAATTAAATCCTTTAAACGTATTCTAGACAAGGCCAACTGACGGTAGAATCAAATATGCAGATGTTCTGCCTCAGTAGTGTGAATGCGCATACATTTACATGTAGTTGTACTAATGTTTGAGAAGACAATGTAGAAAGCCTGTGTATTTACATATATTCATTATTTCAGATTATGAAGGAAATATTGAACCATGCGAAACTGAGAAATTCCTCTGTTCAACTCCGTACACTAACGATGAAAATAAAAAGGTATGTATTCAAACTGCGCATGTAGCTATTTAAAGCCAAACAGAATTTCTCATCACACTTATTCCCTCAGAGATGATGCGGGCAAGTGCTTTTTATTATGTAGCTCAGGCAGATATTTTCTTTTTAATTTGTGGACTGAATATTGCGGGCGCACATTTTCTAATTGAAAACCAATGCCAAAATGTTTTATTTTTATTAGCTCCGCTGTGCCCGAAGGTCTAATGGGTTTGGGGGGACTCCATTCATTCATCTGTCAACTTTTACATTTTATAATAATAATAATGCCCCGAGGAGTTTTTATTTCACGTCGCTTGGTCACCTGGGGAATTGCTTCTAGTCCTACAGGACGTAAAAAGTTACATAGCCGTTTCTCAGATTCTCCACCAGGTGGTGTTGCACAGTGGTTTATGAGTATTTATGATCAGATCAAAATGAAACTAAGTACCAATTGTCTGTGGGTGAAGACCTAAAAATTTACTGAGCCATTTTTCAGATTTCTCGCCCAGATGGCATTGCTCTAGGGGTGATCAACATTTCTTTAAATCGCTTCTAGTCCTACAGTTATGATCTGATCAAAATGAAACTTAGTACCAATGATCTGTAGCCCATTCAAGTTGGTCGAACTCTACTGTATGACACAGCTACTGCATAAAATGAAAGCTATGTCAACTGATAGTCTACTTGTTTGCTGTAAGTGTCGCGGGTGGATTTAGATAGTAATGAGAAACAAGGCATCTTTGTATTTGAGCCTAAAATTTCATCTAAATAGACTGATTTTTTTACACCAAACTTAAACAAACCAATATATCAAAAATAAAAATTCATAGCAAAATCATTAATTTGTTCCAATAGAAAAATATTTTTTGAAGACATTTTTGACATGAACTTTAACTTTTTATTTGCTCGAGGTAATCAATGCACTTAACCATTCTCTGTGTTTCTAGGTAGTAAAGGTGATTGCTCAACCGGGTTACTCAACTATTGTTGAAACAGAAACTACATTCGACGGAGTAACTACTGAACACCTGGTGACAGCTACTAGAACTAATCACGAGACTGGTGATGTCGATGAAATGGAACCACAGCGGGTCAACTCAAAGACGATAGTAGCTGAAGTACACGTTGAACGTCAGTAAATCACTATGCATGATCTTATAAAATGCTCTCTGCTTGTAAATACTTCATAATCTATCTATCTATCACTCGTTTCAATATCAAAACTACTTGAGTTTTTAGTTGATATCTATTTGTTCTGTTATGATTTGCCTGTTTGAATTAATGCTGTTTGCATTTTGTGCAATAAATTTTGTTGGGTTTGAAAGTTAGTTTTTAGCATCTAATTTTCATAATTTTTGTCTCAATTCGATTAATTTTCCACTTAGTACTACAATATGTATAAGGACTGTTCAACGTCAGACCCGATACCAAATTTTGGCAACACATGTAGCTCAATGCAGGAATGAGAGCCCCCTTGTTACAAAGCCAGGAAGCAAGAAAAAGATGTCTTGATGAAGGGCAAAGCTGGAATCAAAGGCCCAACGGCAAGAGTTGAAACAATTTTGCCCCGATTTTTCATCATTTAGTCATTAATTTAGGGACGTTATAGACCTAAAAGTATGGGTAGTGCTTAGGTCTATTTTATACAGCGAATTTATTCATGCGCAGATTTAAGTAGGTTTAAGTATGGCAGCTATTGCATTAATCAAAGTTCGATTTGTACTGTCTGATGTGCTAAATTGACTTAAGAGAGATATATTTTTGATTTGAGGTAATAGATTGTGAACTATGAAATTGTGATCATAGTTGCAATTCATAAAAATAAAAGATTTTAACATTGCGCAGTTAATTATAATTCCCATCAAACAAAACAAACCTTGAAAAATGGGTAATCTTATGCCATTGTCAATGGAGAGAGGTGCGAAATTTAGACATGATTGGTCAGTTTATGGGGCCATCCATAAAGTACGTACGCTCGGAGCGGGGAGGGGGTCACGCAAAAAGCGTACAGCCTATGCCAAAGCATTATGCCAAAAGCGTTCAGGAGCGTACAGGGGGGGGGGAGGGGTTGTCTGAATTTTACCTATTTTGTGTGTAAGTACTTTATGGATGGTCCCTATGGCGGAGTAATTTTACCTAAGTCATCACTCCCGACAAATTTTATCTGATGAATCGAGTGTTCTGAAGACAGATATTTCTCAAAAGTAACAATACCATTTTTTTTAGCACATTTGGGACTTAAGTCCCAGCAGGCTATTGCGTTCTTTAATCTGTAGTTATATCAATATGAATGACCAAAAGGGACTGTGGAATTTTAGTCCGAAACAAATGAAAATCCAAACAAACGATCTGAATTAACTGAGTTTGACAGTAGGGTTGCTTTGGTTATCTCATGAACTATAATTTCCTTTGTCAATTACGAGTTCTCTCGATTGATTAACACCTTTCCATTTGGTTGCTAATTTTCATTATCAGATCCATTGTGTGGTTTAACACATGAGCAGCTGTTTGATATATATCCACCTTTTACAGCTGCATCGTCAACAATCCTCAAATCAATAAACAACATGACAAAAATTATAGGATTTAGCAGGTGTTTTATACATCACATCAATTTTCTTTAAATTCTAACATCGCTACAAAAATGCAAACAAAACTAATGCTCACACGAAGCATTAGATATCACAGTAAACTATCACTCAATATTTTGAATATTGTCAGCAGTATCTTATGAAAATATGAAGACAGAAATTTACAATCAAAGAAATAAAATTAATATCGTCCACTATATATTCCTATTACTCAGATCAAGTCTGATTAGTTCTATGTAATCATAAGTATAACTTTCTACATTACCTGTTTAAAGCATGATTGTCATACATTCTAAATTTCTATTTTCAATTTATTCAATAGTCAATGTATCTGTAAAAAGTGCATCTTTTTCAACAAAAATATAAATAAAGTTCAACTAAAATAATTAGATTGAAAACTCATCAAGACCAATTCAGTACACACAAAAATCATTAGTTGGATATCACCAACTAATTACAATGACCCTTGATAATTTTTCTTACAATCAATAAATTAAATTTCTGTATTCATGAAGTCTTTCTATATATCGGTAATTGCTATATACACATTTTATAACATAATAAATATTTCGAGTACATCATATTTTGCTGCATTAGTTGATAAAAGAACGGAATTGATACGTTCTTGAGATTGATTTTTAGGATCAAGGAAATTTTATACAATTACATAGTAATCTTAAAAAAGTTGACTATTAAATGTGTGGAAGAACTAACAAAATTGCAGACAGATCAAATAAAGCATAAAAGTATTTTGATAAAGTGTGGCTTGAGAAGTGTATAGATATTTGACATGAATGTAGGCAATAATGCCATGCATATAAATGTCACAGGAAAAAATGTGACAGTTGAAAATGTAAGTAAGAAATAATATATAACAGATTTGGTAGGTGAACTTGAAATGTGACCAGTTGAGTGTAACCTGACATACACAGATAGCTTAATAACACATTATCCAAACATTTTCTAGTTTTATGAGCATACTTTTTTCAAAAATTGAGTCGATGATATTGGCAGATTTTTAAATAAAGCTCTCATAAGTCATGCAGGGACCAATTGAACACTGTGATAAGCGTCAATAGCCTACTGACCATAAATGAGTTGCTGTGTATGTCTGGCTATCATATTCCATCACCAGTGCTAATCAGTTACTTGAAAGATGAAGTATGAGAATATTTAAGTTCTAGTAATGATGAAGGACAGCCGTGGATCTTGTTACCATTACGGAGAACAAGATCTTCTTGTTGAAGTTGTTTCTTTATTCTATACCAAGTGGCATCTAGAACTGGCCCATCTCTGCTGTGGTCATACATGTCTTTGTCATATCGAAATTGCATTTTCCTTAAATGACAAAAACATGCTTCGGATATTAATTGTTTGAGATCTGTGGAGATGATTTCAAAAATTGCTCTCATTGGATGCAGAATATTTGAAAATTCGTCATGCATCTGCTGACAATGCACGAGATACATGCTGACATGCGCTATGAAATAAAAATGAATTATTTTATTTTTGATTTCGAAAGAAGATAATGTAAACCCATTATCATTAGACTGGTACATTGAAGGAGTCATTGTGTATATTTCAATGTTTATGCTGTATGCAAAATTAATTTTTAATATTTTGACGCTACCTATCCAATCATATTTTGTTGCGTCGATTCCAAATGAGCATTCCGATTGTCATTTTAAACATGAATGGATTAGAAATGAATATAAAACAGAAAACTATTTTTGTTCTAATGGAGTAGAAAATATTTAGCTCTGATGTCCCAATCCATCCTGTTTCAATCTTTCATGTGGATTCAAATTTCACGTGAAAAAATAAATGAATCGCAAAAGTATGGAACTGGTCACATGTAGTATTAATGTCAATATGTTTCTCAAGCTGAGAGCAAATTTTTGGTCAGAATGGAGTGAAAATTTACAGGGGCAGATCAATGACACAAGCACAACACTGGAAAAGGGCGATAATTATAAAAAATGAGCACATTATCCATGCCAGGTGAGTCCCAAAGGCGCAGAGCATCCTGGGTTCTAGTGAAAACTCAGAACTTTTTTCAAAAATTGCAATTGGAGCATATGCTCCGTCCCCCCCCCCCATATACATTTGACTCGAACTTAGCAACATGTACGTAGACGATACTTAGATTGATATATTATTACTGATTGTAGAGCTGATTATTAGTGGGTGCAGTAAGACAGACTGACAGATGAGAAACACATTAATTACACAGCATAAAAGGATTTGAGCATAAAGAAATTTGTTGAATGTATGCTTATTCATTCTAAAAAGATAATTACCTACGACTAAATGAATTAAAGTTAAAGTCAATAACTTAATATATACAATGAGATTTTTTATGTTCAGCCAGAGAATTACTCATGCCTATTATGCATAACACACCATATGAAAATATTTATTGTATTTTCAAAGTTTTTGATATTTTGGAGCGAGCTATTTCCACTCCCCTCATCATATAAGTGAACTATGTCCCATAAAACACTTTATCCTATTAAGTCACAGCGTTTCATTGTCTTTCCAAAAATCAAATAAAGAGTACAAGAGTTGACCAATTTCAAACATTAGTTCGAGTGTTTGTTTCTGTCTGCAGATCAGAACTGAGACTGGTAGTAATATTCATACTTTGAAATGTTTGACTCGTGGTGGTAAATTATCATTTGGTTTCCACGCTAGGAATTCATCGGGATGCAACACTGGATACATTTTATCGATGGGATTATTATCAACATTGCGATGGCAGAGCAGTGGTCGAACGCTGCTGGTGTGAAACCTGCATAAAACACAAAGCGAATTATTGCAAAGATTTGAAATTAATTCAAGCAGTTCTGGTGCATACGCATCACATCAAGTGCAAAACAAAACAAAAAACGTGCTAAATAAACAAAGAAAAAGAAACAAATGGAGATCTTTGCCGATTTCATAAAATGCATTTGGACGGATCAATTCCATTAGTCAAGGATGGCACATCATTTAGAAAACAACATAACTTCTTATGGTTTGTTATCATTTCCTGGTTTCAAATACAGTCAAACCTCGTTATAACGCCACCCTTTACAATACCAATCTATTTTCATGAAGCCCAAATCTGCCAAAATAAATTTATTTACAATTAAACATCACCTCATTATAACACCAATCTCGATGACGCCACATTGCCAATTGTCCCAATGTTGCCGTTATAAAGAGGTTTGACTGTAGATTACTTTGATTGATTGTTTAGAGATCAACGAAAATCCAAAATCTCGAGGAAGCTAAAAGTTAAAATTTGAAAAAAGTTTCGAAAGTAAAAAAGCTTGGCTAACTTTGAAATTAACCAAAATTCATGAAAACAACTCCACAATCTGATAAGACCTACAAATAGATAGGAATAAAAACAGCATTGTCGTCAACGCCAACCATAATCAATAGTTTTTACAGATTTCCAAGAAGGAGTTGTGACTTCTGGCGCCGGAAGTCGCGATTTGGTATGGCTGGTAAGACTGTGGGCATATCCCAGTATAAGAATTCTAATGGGTGAATAATGTCATAAACATCATCCCGACGAACTTTGAACATATAGCGCGGTGGTTTGCGTTTTGTAGGAGAACGCGGGATTTGCTTTATCACTGGTAATACTAGTCGCCGAGCTGTCTGTGATCTGGAAAAATTTGCAGAGAAAATAAGAGTTTCAGATCCTGGAATACCGTATAGACTTTTTTTTATACATTTGTTAGATCATATTATTTGCATGTATGTTCATACGGTACTTATTCAAACTATGTCCAATTTATTTCAAACAGCGATTTGTGAAAGCTTGTGAAATGAGTGCCCTTGACTGGTGGAAGATCACAATTAATCTGTGAGCTATCAAATTAATAAAAGTTCCACAGATGTAAAATTGGTTAAAGTCTCTACAACGTATCGGCAGTGAACTCGCATCAGGTGATGATGGTATTGAGTTCACTATTGTGAACGTTGTGACTAATAAAAATACATTATATCTGTAAAATTTATATTGTTGGATTTTTATCAACAACTTGAAACTTTTAGGATCGTTTCCGAACTGATGGTGATATATAGGCCTATGTATACATAGGTAGCTTTCCAACGAAAATTTCATAAAACCTGGCTCTGTGTATAGCAAATGGAAATGCACCGAATTTAGTTTTTTAAATATTTAGTTTATATTTTTCAAACAACACAACAGATCTCAAAACAATACAACATTTTGCATGAAATATAGTAGAAAATGAAAACATTTAAAGCTTTGTTTTTTTCCCCAGTATTATAGTAAGTAGTTTTGCTAGTGGGAATAAATGATTGTCGATATTATGAAAGTCGTTTGTAAAGCTATTTGTGGAAACCAATTATGGATAAAAAATAAAGCCTTTGAAAGATCTAAACGTGAGAGAATGTGAAATACAGTCAAATCCACTTAATCTGTCCTGTAGGGGACCGAAAATTTTCTATGGATTTTGCAATGAAAAAAGACCCATACTCTTGTACGTTTGTTCCCAGCACAATATTACTGCATAGTTATGTACACTGTATTATGAGTGTTCTTGTACATATTTAAAATACATTTTTTGACATTACGTATTGAATGTATTTAGTTGGCGCAATGAATATAAAGGGTTGAAAAATTACTACGGCTAAAGAGAAAATACAGATTATTTTCTACAGTTTAACCACACATTTTATAAAAGTTTTGTGCAAAAAATATTGGGTCTTGTAAAACAATTGAAAACCCGGATTACATGTACAGATTAAGCAGATTTGACTGTACTTGCTAAAAACCTATTGCTGATTTAGTGATATAGGTTTGTAGATTGCTAATGTGGAGTCTGCATCACCACTTGGACGTGAAAATCTCCGTTGATCTTTTTTAAGATGTCAAATTTGTCTTTATGTAAATGTTGTCTGCGATTGTTACGATTTTCATCACTCGTATAATCCGAATTGTCTTTACAATTGTACATTACTGAATAAGCGGAGTCAACATGAGGCATGAAAGTCTCTCGTCCTCGGTAACGGTTCCTGAAGCCTTCATCATTCAATCGGAATCGTTCCAGCCTAAAACACAATGATTAAATCCTGCTTTAGATCGATTGTAAGGCTAAGAAAAAAGATACCGTGTTTCTCATCACTTTAAAAATCCGCCTGCCGCGTCACTTACAGCAAATAGAAATAAAAACATATCTACCTGAAT
Organism: Tubulanus punctatus; assembly: GCA_036785005.1. Classification (NCBI taxonomy): domain Eukaryota; kingdom Metazoa; phylum Nemertea; class Palaeonemertea; order Tubulaniformes; family Tubulanidae; genus Tubulanus; species Tubulanus punctatus. The sequence continues at coordinate 3,441 of JAYMFW010005015.1, read as the reverse complement.
TACATGATAAAAAGCATCTAAAGGAATAAGTGTGAAGAGAAACAAGGCATTAATTTTCTTTGGCCTAATCCGGCGATTTTTCTGATAGAACAACTTCGGTGTGAAAGCGTGCTTGTAGATTATTTTGTAGTGAAGCAATGAGGCAGGCATAAATTAACGCCACCATCGGATTTTGGAGGATATCATGGTAGGATTTTCAGTTGGAGCATATATATCATTAGTTAGTTCTATAGGGAACTCCAAATCCAATAAGTTCAAATTATGACGCACAAATTGATTTTGATATTGATGAGTACAAAGTTTTGACTGTACTCTTGCCAGATGATTTAATCATATTGTGGGATTTTTATTCGAACACACACTCAGATCATTGTGTCGTTCGTTTCTACTACCATGGATAAGTGAGGATTTTTGAAAATGGCAACAGAAGCAAGGGGTGTGAAAAAGAACATGTAAGTGGAAGCTCGCTGTGATTAATGATGTGAATTTGATAATTTGTTCAGCAAACGTGAGAGAGAATATATTGAAGTCAGAGCTGCCAACTTTGGAAAATGATGAAGAGAGACAAAATACACATCATAGCGGGACACTTAGAAATGTGAAGAATCCAGCAAAATTTTGGAGGGACATATCAACTTTGTAAGACAGTTTTCATATTTCTAAAAAAAATGATTTTGCAACAAAGAGGGATTATATGCAAAAAAGGGAATGTCCAGCTGAAAGAAGGACGGTTGGCAGTTCTGTGAAATGTATGCGATATTGAAAAAGCAATAATGGCTGGATATTTTTTTCTTATGTGTATAGTCCCACCTCCTTTTATTTGTGATGACATGCACTGCTGTATTGTTGTCGACCAGGAAACATGTAATGAAATAGTTGATCAGTGTGCACTACATTTTTAATTCTACTTCCTGCACTATGTTGTCTTGGCTTCTCTTTGTTGACTGTCTCAGATAAACTATAACCAAGTTAAATTTATAGAATTAATTATTGTTGTTCATGAATAGCTATAGTGTCGTGATTATTGCTTGCAGTATGAGGAAGTGTTTCACAGAAAATCAGTAAAATCTTAATCCTAACTATCTGAATAATATTGGACATAAATTATGCATTGTAGGTACAAGAGCTCGGTTCAGGTGATATTTCTATTAGCCTCATACTATTATAATCCAAACCCAATTTAAATTGCCCTCTCTGTAAAGATGCATCTTGGCATCAATCTACAAGTACCTGTGGAATAACCTTACATCTGATTAAATTCAATTCTGGACCAATTTTGTATTGCAAGTTGCTGCTTACCTGTTTACACGGGGTTCAAAATGAATTTTGGAATCGGCCAACGGTTTTGAATCAGCAGTCTTGGTGTCTTCAAATGCCTTCAAAGATAAAAGAATTCAAAACAGTTACTTGAGTGAGTTCTTGGACTGATTGTTTTCGTATGATATTGCCTTAGAGTGGCATCTGATTATCATACGAGAGGTTTGTAGTTCGATCCTTGGGCAGGGGGTGGGGGTTGGGGGATATGGGGAAACACAAGGCCTCCTCCGTTCTGAAAATCCAACAGGGTTAAACTGAGACGTTAATGCTAAGTCCTATAGTATATATTATAGGCCTATAAATCAATGATGTTAATCAACATTTGTAAATGTAATTAGATTAGATTAGAATGAACTGATATATAAATCTACAAAATTTATTAGATCTGCTCTGATTTTTTCCACATAGGGCAAAATGAACAATCAATTTTTTCCTCTAGTGATAAGAAGATGTTGAATAAATCGTTGACAGTACTAAAAAAGGTAGGGGTAGGCCCCCTAATTGAATTATATAAAAAAAATAACGATTCAGCAAAACACTATAACCGTGTTGAGATGATATTATATAAATAATTCCACTATAAAGATGAAAAAAATGTCCAAAAATGATTGTCAAAAAATCATTTTTGGACTTTTTTCACCTTTATTGTGGGATTAATAAAAAAATCATTTAATAATAGAATTTTCGAATTTTTAAGGCGAGTTATTTTTAATTACCACAGCTTGTTTTCGCATAGCTTCGTGTTTCCTTTCAATGACTCGAGTTTTACGCAGAGCTTCCATGTGATAAGTCGTCATTTTGCAGGATTTTTCTTGCGGTTTCGTTTTTCTTTTTGACAGCTGATCAACAAACAGTACGATGTTTCCAATGGTAACAAAAAGCTGACGCATGCGCACAAGTGGGGTATTGATAGCCTCGATTTGATCTTAATTGCCATTAGTAAATGATTGTATTAGCAATTTTTTCAGTTATTCAAAATTTGGTAGCAAGTAAATGAATAAATATCTACAATGAATTTTGCCTTGAAACATCATTTCCTATTTCTTCTATTGATTTTCATCTTCGAGTGGGATATCCCCAATACCAATCTTAATTGGTGAGGGAGCAGTTTGTATATTCACTCAACATTCCACAATATCTTTTCATGGTTTGAGAGTTACGAGCGATTGTTTACAAACCATCCAAATCACAGTTTATTGCAGATTAAATACAAATCTAGTGTAGATGAAGCACTCGCACCTATTTACGTCGTACTTGTTGCGATCAATTATCATATGTAATCGTTATAACGATATTCTCCCTTCTGTGGCGGGGTTCACAACAAGCATCGGACGGGATTCCGACCTGCGCGGAAAGCGCCAGAATTACGACCACTACCGCGCATTGCATGTGCTATATATTTTCTCTGCCTAAAATACTCGATCTAAACCCCTTTTAAGATCGTTAAGACACATCTGATGTATTAATATTGATTATATCATATTTTAAGAAACATAAAAGTTTGCTATCGAGGTAAGATTTTGTATAGATTTTATTTTTAATGGCTTTTTCGACCCGGTTATGGATACGAATATTTTGTGTTGAATTGTTTTATTTATTACTCAAAAAGTACTCTATTTCTCCAACGATGATTGTGACGCAAATGAATAATAAATCTGTTTTCCTCCGGTGGCGTTAAGTCTGAAGTAGTGTATTAGTAATAGCTGAAAGGTGATTGAATCTTTTGTTATATATATCCTGCTGATCTGGAGTTGGGATTGAATTGCATTTTAAATTGAATGAACAGCAGAGCCTCATTCCTTTTTTTTTCATCACCAAAATCAAATGGAACCTCACCTGCTGATTCATTCACCTGACAAGATTTCTCCAATATGATAGGCCTATTTTTTTTTCATGCTAGATCTTTTATTTCTATGGCAAATTCTACTTATCCTTGTCTTGTCGGCCTAATATTACTAAATTAAACTAAGTTACGTCTTCGGACAAGAAGAGGCAGTGCAGTGGTGTCAAAATACTAAGGAAAGACGATAATTTTACCTTCCCAAATGGCAAAGGCATTAGCTTAGGCCTAGCACCCAAAATATTTATGTTTTATTGGAGAGATTCCATAGTTTTTACATACTG
>JAYMFW010004904.1:0-12657 GCA_036785005.1 Tubulanus punctatus | reverse complement strand
CCCCCCCCCCCCCCCCCCCCCCCCCCCCCCCCCCCCCCCCCACATCGCCAACGTACAAATGATTGCCTGGACGCGGACTCGTTTTAGTCCGAGGTAATGAGCGAGTTTCTTCCATTCGTCTCCGAGTTCCTCTGCTAGATGGTGCAGATATTCATCGTCGACCGGGTCTTTAATGTTGGACAGCAGAAGGACGGGTGCCTTGACAACCGGCTGAACTGGTTCGACGTGATCCTGATACCGAAATAGAGAATAGAGTTAAGTATAGAAATTTGTGCCACCAGGGCGGCGTTAGTGAACTATAAGTCAGATAATCTTAACAACAGAATCGAATTTTTCTGATAATATAAATTCATGCCACCAGGGTGTCGTAAGTGAACTTTGAGTCAGAGAATCTTTACAACAGAATCTTATTTTTCTGATAATGTTAATTCATGCCACCAGGGCGGCGTTAGTGAACTATGAGTCAGAGAATGTTATGATCTTAACAACAAAATCTAATTTTTCTGGTGAGAATGGGGTTAAGTATAGAAATTTATGCGACCAGGGCGGCGTTAGTGAACTATAAGTCAGATTATCTTAACGACAGAATCGAATTTTTCTGATAATATAAATTTATGCCACCAGGGTGGCGTAACTGAACTTTGAGTCAGAGAATCTTAACAACAGAATCTTATTTTTCTGATAATATTAATTTATGCCACCAGGGCGGCGTTAGTAAACTATGAGTCAGAGAATGTTATGATCTTTTTCTGGTAATTTCTTCATCTTATAGCTGTAAACTCGATAAATGTTTCGTATAATAGAGTGATTCATAGAGTATTTCATAAAAAATCTGACCAAATGGAACACTAGAGCCATGTGGTGGTCTTACGTATGCTTATTTCCATTGTCTTTAAAGAATTGAAGCCCGAAAGTTAGGGTTAGACCTCCCGGCTAGAAACCCGATATCATCATGATTATGCTTCTTTGATTTTACTCGAGCCACTATTTCCCTAGTACGGGTGTTACAACAGCTAAGGTGTCACCACGCCTTAAACCACTAGATCGCATACATGGCAAACCCATAATCGATGAAGTACGGGCGTCACAGCAATAAAGGTGTCACCACGTATATAAGACCATTCAGCCACAGATAATAATCTCCCAAATACGAGTGTCACCACAGCTAAGGTGTCACCGGGCCCTAGACCACTCGGCTACACATACCCAGCTAATCAATAATTAATCAATTTCGTCAAAAATCTGTGATAGTGGAGGCCAAATAGGCCAGGGAGTTGAGTTTTCAGACACTACTCCCTACAGTTATCGACATAAACGAATCGACCGAACCTTTGGTATATTAATCATCAGCTGACACAAGAAATCTCGTTTTATTTCCGTCACATATTTCGGCCCTATTTCTTCCTCTTCTTCGGGTTCAGGTGGTGCCTCTGGTTCCTCGTTTTCTCCCTCACCCGGTGAAGTTTCGTCTGTTTCGTGTTTTTTATCAATCATCGACATCTGAAATCACAAGCTTCCTAAGTTTTGACAATATTTTACTTAATGCCATACGGCATACTGTCTATACATGAACGTCCGGCAAACGTGGGTTGGTGGGTGGTGTCCCCGGGGGTGAAACAAGCCAGAATTTGTTATTGTTACTAGATGTATATATATTATTCAATAACCTGCCTTGTTTTACTGGATAGATATGTAAGTCACAAAATCAGCAATGGGAAACGAATGACTTCCATTAACCCTTTTCCAATCGAATCCTATTTTAGTGGATTATTATTTCGCGTCGCAGCGTTTCATTCGGCTCTATTATCGTATCGACCGAACTAACCGCTGCTTACCTTAGCCGTGATGTCATCCAATAGTCAAAAAGACATCAGACCAATCGACGCATTCAGAATATATTTTGGTCCGAATTGTCAAAGCGTCCATGCGCAATGTCATTATGTTATCATCTAATAGCCAATCGGAGCAAACCAGCATTTTGAAATATCGTTATAAACCTAATTTTCGGAATAATTTGTAACAGAGTTGACCACAATATATCACAAAATGCTTACACATTATTGAATTGAAGTTTAACAATAAAGAAGCAGGGAAATATATAATAGTGAAATATATATAACCCTAGACCCACCAGACACCAATACACACACTCGCCATCATATTCCTACCATATTTTTGCTCACCTTTTTCTTCGCCTTGTTCACGGACGTTTCCGGTTCCGGCATGACGACCGTGACCTCTTCAGTTCGTTTGTACATCTGCACCATACCGCGGAAGACGGGGTACTGACGTTGTAGATACTGACTGGCCTCCACGGCCCAGAACGTCAGACCCGATCTGATCTGTGAGTTAAACGCGAACAGCAGGTCCGTGTCGTCCTCGTTCTTAACGTTACCTTTGAACATCACTTCAATCACATCGCCTAGAGTGGAATAGAGATAGTAGGTTTTAGACCCTTCCATAAAATATCTTCGAGTACACACAATGTTGTCATAATGGTGTAAGACCCATGAGAGTACAAAAGAACTGTTGCCATTCAAAACCGGTTTTCTTTCAACAGAGCTATTGATAATGGTATTGTATTTCCCCATTTGATATCATAACCATATTTCATGGAAGGGTCTATAGTTGAGGAGGTTGGGGTTCGATCCCTACTGGGGGATACAGGTGACCGTTTCGAGTACCGCATATAACATGATTTAACTGGAAAAGGTGACGGGCATGATAATAGTCTGCCGAAAGACTGATTTTAAGAATTAGTCGTTTAAGAACATTCGGCTGTGAGCTTCCCAAATGCAAAATCGTGTGAAAAATAATTTGTTTGGAACAGCCACGGGCAACGCACAAAGTGTTTGATGCGGTAATGGGGATCCCTGGAGAAAGTAGAGTTTCTCCTCCCACAGGTTCTTCCCCGATCTCATCCCACCTCAGTCCCACTTATAATGAGATAGAGGAAACAGTTCATACTAGACTGTGTCATGCCGGAGGTCGTGGCTTCGATCAAACACTGATTCTTACCTTCGTGGAGCTGTAAATCGGGCCCCACGTCCGGGCCATCGTCGAATCCTTCTTCCTCTAAGTGTTCAACAGTTTTATCCAGTTTCAATAACGAGACACATTCTACAGCCACATTGTTCGGGTCATCTCCTCTGTAAAAATAACAGAACATTACAGTTAACCTCGGTTTATTCGTTACTTACCAAGATTTGTGTGACGATTTAAACGGCAATGTGGGCGGGCCACCTATTATTGAATCTATTAACGATAGTCGTTGGTCGAAACTTTTACGAAGATCACCCTTTAACTCCGATGGAAAGCACTTCTTGAACAGTTACCAAATTGCAATAATTTTGTAACGAACGACTACTGAATAACTTATCAAAATAAAATATTTCGACCTATAACATACATGTTTACCTAAATCAATGACATTTTTGAAGGCGTCAACCAACTAATAATTGTTAGTGTTCTTATTACCTTTGTTTGACGATGAATTTGGTGACTTTCTGAGACAGATAATCCTCGATGTAGGATGCGAATTGACGAGCTTCCGAATCGTCAACGGTCGTCTTAGTACGAACTACCATAAATCTGATATAACAAAATAACGAGAAAATCGACATTTCTTCATATTGTTACATCGAGTGAAGCTTCACAACATTACAAAAAAGAGCTGCTATAAAACAACGCGTAAGGACAATCAATAGTCATTTCAACTTAGTCGTTTTCTAGTGAAGTGGTAGCGACGATGTAAACGGGTTTTTAGAATATTTCTAGATTTTTTCACACATTTAGGACTGTTTTTTTCTCCCCTAATTATGGCATTTGTAGTGGGAGAAACCCATTGCGAAAATACGTGTCCACCCACTGCGCTGGTTAAACCGAGAAAATCAAAGTAGAAATATTGTATTTAACGTCGGGGAGAAATAAAATCTTGAGAACCAGATTTTCTGTTACTCGTTTCAGGTTTTCGACTTCACTCGTCGCAGCAAATTATGTTTTCTCACCTACCACTCGTAGTAGATTTAATACATTTCCTTTTTGATGAAATAAGATTTTCCACTCGTGGTAGCTGAGAACAAGATTTTCTACGACTCGTTTTAGGTTTTTCCTGAGAAATCCCTCATTCGTAACAGAATATTCAGTTCTCAGCTCGTGGTAGATTCTATAATTTACTGTGGAATTACGTCTTAACCTCCAGCAGTGGCGGATCTGAGATTTTTTACAGGGGGTGACTTTTTCTGAGTTTGCTTGGTGGAGTCAATGTGTGGATAGGCCAGAGAGGGGTGGGTGTGTTCTCGTTTATTTTGTCTTTACTGTAGACTGACCTATCGGACAATTTATATTGTGTATCTCAAAGAATTTAGTATTTTATATATATATATTTTTTAAGGCTTCTTGTTTATGAATTTGTCTTCTCATGTTTCATTGTCATGTATATGTTGATTTACTTTTTCCGAGTTTGCTTGGTGGAGTTCATGTGTGGATAGGCCAGAGAGGGGTGGGTGTGTTCTCGTTTATTTTGTCTCTACTGTATGTACACTGGCCAAAGGCAAGGAAATAGTTTCTAATGACGTTTCGGACCCTTTATATTGCGTATCTAAAGGACTATAATATTTTCTACTTTTTAGAATTTTGCTTTTCAAAAAAGGTGGTGACTGGTCACCACTATCACCTCCCCCAGATCCACCCCTGCTTCAGGAGTGGATCGATTCGCGATGGGGCTTGAATGTGTCGCCGTTTCACTTACTGAGGTAGAGTATCGTTCAGCTTAAACTGCACGACGTCCATTTTAATTTCTGTGACTTTGACGTCGGGAACCACCTGACAATATCCTTTCTCGTCGTGTGTAACTAGGTAAAGATTATCGTTTTCGTCATCTGTAACATTGAAAAAAACTGAAATATTCTGACTGTGAAAATTTAGCTGCTGTTTATTTCGTACTTATTGGCTGATTTGCCTATTATGAGCTGGGTACTAAATATGAACGGCTGAAAATCTCTATCAAATAATAGAAAAGCAAATCGTGCTAAGGAGTCATTCTCAGATCTGTACCAAATTCTAGCTGACAAACCTAAGACCAAAACGCCATGTCTAGATTACACACTGGTTTTACACCAAAAATTAACTTATCCAGATTGAGGCATTTTACACCGAATTAAACATTACACTAATTTTTAATTTCAGCTCAAACCACTAAGCCACAATGCTCCAGAGGAACAGAAGTAAAGTAGGACTCAATGATTTTTTAAATGTTTAGCGTAAAAGACGTCACTAATCTGGATTAGTTAATTTTTGATGTACACGTTTTTGTTAAACTGATTTTACACTTTTGTGCGAAACCGGGTCATGTCACTAAAAATAATGTCAGGTTATGGACCTTTCCCTCCTTTGTATACATGCTCGGCTCCCTGGGGACCATACAGCAAGTGCAGCCTCATGCACGTGGGCGCTTCTCACTCCTGGGTGGGGAGAGGCAGTGTAAATGCATGTTTTGCTCACGGACACTGCGACACTACGCTCCAGACTATGGTAAGTCTGGACCTCTAACCACTAGAGGATTTTATGTCATATAGACACTTCCAGCAGGTAAGGCTATGACTTCACGTGGGGAAATATAGTACCATTATCAATAGCTCTGTTGAAAGAAAACCTGTTTTGAATGGCAATAGTTCAATTGTATTCTCGTGCGCCTTACACCGTGTGACGTCACACGGGGAAGTCAGCCATATTTTATAGAAGTGTCTTTAAATTCGGTGTTCTTACCGTCATTAGTAGCGTATTGTCCCATATACCAGCGAGTGGGCGGTTTAACGGGTTCGGTGTCCTCCTCCTCTATAGCGACCTGTTGAACTCTCCTGCCGGCCGTACTACGCGCTATCGGTTTCTTCTCTTTCTCCGGCTCCGCGAGCATCGCCACCGGTACTATCGGTTTCTTCATCCGGGCCTCCTTCAGCTTCTTCATCTCGGCCGCTTTGCGAGCTTTCACCGGGTTGGGCGGTACAGGGATTGTTACCTTCGAAATGAAAATACACCCACGTATAGAGGATAAATCCCATATACAATTGAATAATTTTGAATTTAGTAAAATTCATTTTTTCACCTGATGATGGCAGTGAGTACACTAGCCGAAACGTTGTGATGAATAAACTTTTTTGGAATTTTCTAAAATCAAAATCGTTCAATTGTGGGGTATTTACTCTAGCTCCGTACACGTTCATAGTGTTATCTCATCATACACCCGTGTATGATGATGATGACGATGAAACGGTTTCAAATTTTGAAATTTGTTTGCACAAAACGATTGAATTTAATGAAAACTAATTTGCATTCATCTTTGATATAAAATCTAGAAAATCAATCGTATTTCACTGCTAAAATGAGTGTACAAATCATCAATAAATAATTTGAATTGAAAATCATTTTTTCTCAGCCAACAGATGGTGTCCTGATCGATCACCTTGGATTCTACGCTTTGGAGGTTTGATGGTATAATAGATTCCACTCAATTTTACACCAATTCTGTATTGGCAATTAAACTCAATGCGCTAAATAATAATGACGATCGTCTGAACTTCAAAATCCACATTTTGTTGGAGCTTTACTTAACTCGTGCATTATCTTTCAAACAGTTAACAATATAGAACTTGGGACTTTGCTGAACTCGACAAAATTTCATGGATGCCATTTCAGTAATAACATTACTATTTTTGGAAAAATTTTAAGCCATTCAAATCAAATACAAATTCATTGGCCGAAATGGCCATTCATGAGAGCAGCGACACCAATTTTGGAAGACTAAAACACAGATTCATATAAATCGTCTTTCCTACTGGTCGAAATTCTCACTGAATTGATATATATATACAGATATATATCCAAGGGTAATACATAGACAATACCAAAATAATGATGAATAAAGTCCAAAAAATGATTTTTGACGAGTAGTTTTATTCAACGTTTCGACTATATCCTAATAGTCATACTGACGATGCCTATTAGGATATAGTCGAAACGTTGAATAAAACTACTCGTCAAAATCATTTTTTGGACTTGATTGATCATTATTATGGAATTATCTATATATTATCGTCTCTATACGGGATAGTGATTTCTGAATGGTTATATCCAAGGGTGGTGCCTTACGTATTGCGAAAGGTTGTTATAGAAATCAGATTACAGTACTCTCAGACGACTAAATGGCCTAGGTTGTGAGGTAGGGTAGAGCTGATGCTTGCCCGTTGGGAGTGAAAATATTCGGCGAAGGTAACCCCTAATATAATTCATTACCAGTATAGGCCGTTTCATCGATGATTTTCCCTCCCATTGTATCTTCACTATAGAACTCGTGTTCAGTAAACCAGAACATTGCGGCCTCCGTTTCTTCAGATCTGACAGAGAATTCGAGTCCACCGGTTGGATCTGAAATTTGAGAAAAAATATATTTACAGGGATTGTTACCTTCGAAATGAAACCAAACATAATTATTGAGCAACCGGCAATCCAGCTATGCCACCAGGACTGCGCTGATGTAAAGTGGGACAGGTTCTCATTGAAAATGTGAAGAGCAGAACTACAAACTTAACTTTTTTCTGATAAGTGCAGGAGGCGTGGATTTGGCGGGGGCGCATCGGCGTTTCGCGTCCCCCCTTTTCAGAATTCCTGGATCCGCTCTTGAAGTGCTTCACTTGATGCTCAAAAGCGTTTATAATTAGACTCTATTATTATTGGCGTGTTTATTATTCTACGGGCTTTCAAACAGAAAACCTGCAAAAGCCATAGTCATCCTTCATTTCTTAACGTATTTACTTGAAACTTCACATATACCTAAATCATATCAATACTCTTCGCCACAGCTAAGGAATTTTTGATACTCGCAGCCATTTGGGCTACAGAGGGGTCTGAACTGTCCAAATGTGAAACAGAAAACCTCCAGAAGTCATAGTCCTCCTTTATTTCCTAACGGATTTACTTGAAATTTCCCATATACCTAAATCGTACTGGTACGCATCGATGAAATGAACGGTTTTTCTGATAATCGCATCCGTAAGAGCCACAGAGGGGTCTAAATGTCCAAAAACCTCGTATAAGTTACTGGAGTGGAGTAATGGAGTGAATAATTTGGTGGTATTTTGAGTGTAATAATCACCTGCAGCATTAAATTCTCGGCGACGTTAAATGTATTTTTCTCGCATGTAAATGAGATCCGTTGGTCGACGGCTGAGATAATTTTCGTATTTTTCGGCGTGATCACGTGATAGTCTCGCTTCAGACGCGAGACTACCGCTAACGTGGTAAACCTATCAACACCGGCTTGAGCGAATTTCATATCCTATCGAAAAAGAAACAAATTGTACTTTATGACATTATGATCATAGACGCCAGCAGACGAATTTATTTACATTTGTATCATAGCACAATAAAGAGGAGTCTGGGGGATCTCCCCCATAAAATTTAGAAAACTTAAAACGTTTTAGACACATTTAAGGACAATTTTTTATAAAGTAGAAAATATGAAATATGATTAGAGACATGATAGTATTCAACACGGTTATCTTTAAAAAAGGGAGTTCGTTTGGAAAGACCCCCAAACCTCAGTAAGCCTGTGGTGATCTTTTTTAAAGGGCAACTGGCACGTAAATCAAACTCTATCAAATATAGGATTTTGTAGATACCCATTACGAAAATTATGTGTCCACCAATTACGCTGTTTTAAATCGAAAAAATCATAGTAGAAAGGTCAAATTATGACATCGAAAGGGAGAAATAAAATCTTCCACTCGTGGTAGACGAGAACAAGACTTGGAGGAGAAAACCCTCATTCGTCACAGAAAATCTTGTTCTCACCTACCACCCGTGGTAGATGCTCTTATAAATACCCGGAGAGAGTTTTTCATAGATCATTTACAGTTTAAGAAAAATTTAGATGACTACATTTCTGTATCATTTAAGATATGAGTAGAACTATAGAATCTACCACGAGTGGTCGGTGAAAACAAGATTCTTTTTGTGAAGAGAGAGGAAAACCTGAAACAAGTCACTAGTCACAAGTCTTGTCCTCACTCCTGGTAGATTATATATACACAGTATTTCTTCATTTTATCAGAAGTTTTTCGCCTTTTCGGTCCCCCTTTTTCCAGTCTGCCTATGTTTTATACCTTGTTATGATCGTAAGTGATCTCCTGCGTTTGTAGCTCCGCCCATACGCCATTACTCTCCGCTTTTACCACTGTTTCCCGCGAGATGGCGCTCGCTCGAGTCATACAATGTGGTATGGCGACGTATATCGTTTTTTTGAGCTGAAAATACATCCGAAGTGGAAACTTGAAACGGGTCATAGAGAAATCTTGTCCTTTACCACTCGTGATTCGGACACCAAGGTGGAAATGCAGAAAGTTGGATCAACCTGTTAGTGAAATTGATTTGAAAAATTTCGACTAATCACACATAGTGTTCATATCTACGAACCAGTCGAAACTGTGATGATTTATTAACTATCATATTGATCGTGCTTAGACCTGAGGAGAAGTAGAAATGGATAAAAAATCCCCTAACTTTGCCTAAATGGGATATAAGAAATGGATCAGAAAAACACTACCCTAGCCTAATAATATATAATGCCCCGTGGGGTGGTTATTTTACGTCGCTTGGTCACCTGGGGAAGCCAGGGAAGCCTTCATGACCTATAGAATTAAGACCTCACGACGAGTGACACCACCTAACCTATCCTACCGAGCTCATAGGATGTTGACTTAGGAAAGCCATAGGTCAGACCCCGGATAGAAAACCTGCGTTAGTAATGCCGACCACAGGGCTCGAACACGCGATCGCCCAGGTACGGACGTCCTATCAGCTAAAGTGTCACCACGGTTGAATAATATAGAGGAAAATGGTTCTCACCTTTTCATAACTTTCCTCCTGATTTATATCGTCGGTTCTCTCGAGTTTAATGATGTTACTGACGAGTTCCTCGTTTTTGTTGTAAGTGAAGTTCGTGTCAGTTTGTTTCAGTACTCGACACTTGATGTCGCTAGTGTCGCCCGTTCTGGCTCGAATCAAACAACCGATCCCGTTATCGAAATCACCCTGCGGCACGTGAATGCTGTTAGAAATTAGAAATCGAAAAAAAAACTAGAAAAAGGATAAATGATGGCAAAAGCAGACCTCCCAGCCACTCTTGTATTTCCTGTATTTCCTATTTTTATATAGGAACCCTTTAAATCTCCTTTAAACCACAAATTCTCCTATTTTCCTTACATTTTCCACAAATAAAATTGAAAATCGCTCGTTTCTGGATAAAACCCTCACTCGTCGGCAGAAAATCTAGATGTGCTCTGAGCCTCAGCTACCACTCGTGGTAGATTCTATATTTCAAAGGCCTGAAGATCTAACAGGGTTACGCTGAGACGTTAAATGCTACTTTACTACCACTTAATATAACGATCTATTTATGTATTTCTCCTTTTTGTATGCTGTATATTGAACAGGTTCCAACAATTTGGCAAAATTTAACAACTGATCTCAGCAACGCCCTGAGTCTACAATGTCTTGCTAGTCGATTTAAAATTGATAGAAGCAACAAATACTATATCTCAACAATCCTAAATTTTACAGCGAACATCATCCGTAAATTATTTTTCATTTATACTTTTCGTGCTTCATGATATTTCAATGTGGATATTTTTTTTTTTTTCATCAACATTTCGTTACAATACTGTTCGTATTGTTATTCATATTATCAATTATTTTTTTGAATATCATTATCATCACTATTTATTTCATTATTATTTTTCATTATGATTATTATGCAATTCATCACTATCTTTTATTTATATTAATATTATCAATTCATTATAAATCTATTACTGCTTGTTTATTTTCAGGGGTACTGGGGTCTTAATTCACTTACACGTGCGGCGTCCACGTCTCCCATACCGGCGCTCGACCTGTCATCTTTAGGCGCAGTTTTCGTTCTCTTTCCAGACGTTTTTTCTCGTCGTCTGCTCGTCTTTTCTCCTCCCTCAGTTTCTCCAATTCGAGCTCTTTTTCTCGCTGTTGCGCTTTCGCCTCTCTTTCTTCGGCCCTTTTCTTCGCTTCCAGTTCCTACAACAATATTAATTCAATGAATATGATCAAATATGATGAATTCTCCGCGATCGCCATTACTAGTAATGTATAAAATAGTGTGATATATTTCTCATAATCGCAGCAGAGTAAGCTCAAACAAACAAAAAATCTTAGGTTGAAGCCATTTCGAAGAATCTTGTGATCATCTACGGCGGGTTTCCTGTGTTAACACGTTGAGGATGCACTTGGACTATAAGCACTCAAGAGAGCGTCCCGTGCTTGGAAAAATTACTGGCTAAATAGATTAATTTCTGACAACAGGGGCGTGCGCACGAAAAAATCCAGAAGGGGGTCCAAAGTGCGAATTTATTTTACTGACCGCGGAGCTGGTAAGGCCCGAGCCCCCAGAGGAGGGTTTCGGGGGTTCTCCCGCCCCTCCAAGAAATTTTTGAAAAATTGCGTCGTTTTCTCGCATTTCAAGAGATTCCATTTTTTCTTGTAGGCCACATGAGCAGGGGGTTCCAGACTCCTTGGAC
Organism: Tubulanus punctatus; assembly: GCA_036785005.1. Lineage (NCBI taxonomy): Eukaryota > Metazoa > Nemertea > Palaeonemertea > Tubulaniformes > Tubulanidae > Tubulanus > Tubulanus punctatus. The sequence continues at coordinate 1,054 of JAYMFW010004904.1, read as the reverse complement.
CCCCCCCCCTCCACACGCCTGGTGGCTGGTTGACCGACGGATAGATTACCAATGGGGTTGTGCATTCAAGAGTCAATTCAATCAACAGATTAATAAGCCTAACAAAAAAATCTAACTGCTTAATGTTTTATGCAAGAAATTCTGACGATTAATGTTTCTTAAGATAGAACGTAAATGTATGAATTTGTAAGTAAGTGAGCACTTCTTTTCAGTTAGGCTCCACTCATTTGAAAATAACCGACGCTTTGAATCAATGCTATATACTAATCCTGCTTGTATTCCAAAAGGGTGAGGTATTTGAAATAAACGTTTGCTTGCATAATATGCTAAACTCTATACCATCTTGAACATCTTGAAATCCTAAACTTTTCTCTCATTGCATTTTACTGGCATTGTGTTCTATTGAGAACGAACTTACAGACAAAAGAATCTGCACTGGACGATGTATTTCATAGAAATTCTGACCATGTGGATCACTCCGGTGGTGTAATGTATGCTATTTCACAGTATTCACACGAATCACTGGGTATCAGGAAAACTACCTCCAGAAAACCACCCCCAAAATAATGATTGTAATCTCTTAATTGGTGTCTCAATCTTCGCCAGAGGTTTAGTAAATAGGTAATGTATAGATGCTTCCAAATACACTATTAAATAAACTGATTAAGAGAGGCACTGCTAGTGCGTAATTACTCTATTTCTGTTTTGTGATCAATTCAAATCTTCGGATTCTTCTCTACTCAGAATTAGTACTACCTGAGAAACATTGCCTATAATCTCGTATTTGATCTTGAACTTGAACATAAGATAGATATAGTGCAAGAACTGTTTGAATTACGTGGCTTGTATCCCAAAACTGTGTAAAAAGTGACTCTGTCCGTGGCGAAAATACAATGATTACGTGAAATATTGAAAAAAAATTGCAAGGCTACTTCTTTTGCGATTTCAGTTGTTTTCGGGGGAGGGGTGGTTTTCCGGGGGCTAGTTTTCCTAGGGGGTCGTTTTCGGGCGGGGGTGTTGTGGGGGTACTTTCCCGGGGGTAGTTTTCCTGGAA
>JAYMFW010004793.1:0-12662 GCA_036785005.1 Tubulanus punctatus | reverse complement strand
TGACCATCATAGGAATGACAAATCGCTCGAAAACAACTTGTTTTATGACATTTCCTCGAGACCGCGTGAACTTAGTAAAAATATACACGATGTCATTCCGGATTTAGTCTTAAAGGCCACAGTTAGTTTATTCATTGAACGATCGTACAAAAGTTCCTCCTTTACACCGAAAAGTTAACCGAAAACACTTTTTTCAAAATATCGCGAAATATCTACTTGCGCTGATCTCCGAAATATTTCAGAATCTTTATTATTTCTAGTACAGCGCTATATAAGTAAATAAATTATTATTAGAATTATTCAAATCCATGCGATGAAAAAATCCACAAGAAATTCAGGTTGTGAAATCCCGTAATATTCTAATTCATTACACAATTTACAGCGTCTTCAGTTTTTGCAGTCAATTTTGATTCAATGACACAATCAGGTAGAAATTTCTGTCGGTCCAATCTTAATTATAGCGCACTTTCTGCTATTTCAATAATATTCTAATAGATTAAAATCCCACGCACAGTTCACATTAATACAGATGACCGTCGTTCAGTCTAGTACATACCTCACATATTTATTACAACAGAAGGGTCATTCAAGCCTACCTATTCTAACCACACCCAATAGGGTAAATGGATTAAGTAATTTTATAAAGAGAACTATTTCACACTTAAGATAGATGTTTAGTCATAAAAAATGAAATATATATTTTCACCAAATAGTTATAAAAATGTAAGCGCCAATGGTACACTACAAATACACTGATTTATAATGTAATTACAAAATAAGTTACTGTAATCGGCCAGTCAAATCCTATGATAAAGTTCGATGGGGAATTCGCAATGGGTTTCTCCAACTACAAATGCTATATGGGGGGGTAGGGCTACTTATGTGTCTAACTGTATGTGACCACAAACATTACACGTATAAAACTGATATCGTCCATGTTGATTATCTTTTGCATTGGGATCGACGAATTTATGATATTCTACGATATTCTTCTATAGCATCCTCACACAAAGAGGAAACTGGATAGCGGTGTCTCGCACTCAATTTTGTTAATTATCAATTAACAAACAGCCGTTAATTGTGCAATTGTTTCTGAACATATCATAACCCAAAGCCAGTCACATTCAGGACTCACCGACCATGACAGTTTTAACCTGGTCAGACACGTTAGGCTCTATGTACTTGTGTTGAGAGATCCTTTATACTAGCAGGGCGTTCACGAATCATATATAATCGCGTCATACTTAGCTTATTTACACCACAAAAATCGGATATATACTTTTCGAGAATAACTTTATCATTAATGACGCCATAAACAGCAGGAAGGTAAGTTTTCTTATTGATATAGAGTTGTACGTACACTAGCGCATTGATGATGGTGTAAATAATTCAAAAGGTTACGAATATTTACGCATATGTTTATTCATTGTCATCTACTTGGTTCAACGTGAATTTGATCGAATAGATTTTTATTGATTTGTCCTTGGAGTAATGCACCAACGGAAGGGATATTACTCCAGGATCTATCACTATTGATTCGTTGCCCACCGTTTAGTTAGATTCGGTAGAAATTTTCCCATCAATTTGTTAGAGAAACATTAGTATTGTATCATTGGATAAGCTATATTACTTAAAAGATTGATTAATTATCTTACGATGTATTGTATGACATCCTTGGAGTAATATACGATCAGTAGGTATGTTACTCCAATTTGACGATTTCTTTGAAGAATCTTTGGAGGGACATTTATACATTTAGTACCTTAAACCAATATTCCTTCGTTAGTTTACAATCACGTTGTAAATCGGATATATACTTTTCGAGAATAACTTCATCATTAATGACGCCATAAACAGCAGGAAGGTAAGTTTTCTTATTGATATAGAGTTGTACGTACACTAGCGCATTGATGATGGTGTAAATAATTCAAAAGGTTACGAATATTTACGCATATGTTTATTCATTGTCATCTACTTGGTTCAACGTGAATTTGATCGAATAGATTTTTATTGATTTGTCCTTGGAGTAATGCACCAACGGAAGGGATATTACTCCAGGATCTATCACTATTGATTCGTTGCCCACCGTTTAGTTAGATTCGGTAGAAATTTTCCCATCAATTTGTTAGAGAAACATTAGTATTGTATCATTGGATAAGCTATATTACTTAAAAGATTGATTAATTATCTTACGATGTATTGTATGACATCCTTGGAGTAATATACGATCAGTAGGTATGTTACTCCAATTTGACGATTTCTTTGAAGAATCTTTGGAGGGACATTTATACATTTAGTACCTTAAACCAATATTCCTTCGTTAGTTTACAATCACGTTAAAGAATCAGAATCTAAATAACATTTTTTGAATTAAATTAATTCCATTATATCATCAAAATAGGCTATATAGAAAAACATACAGCCTGTTTATGTAATTCTGGTTGTGCCATAGAAAAGGTGAAATGTAAAGTAATAGATTAATATGCTATTTCATTCTGATTACAATTTTCAGTTACACAATCATGGGAATACCCGTCCAGATCTGCTACTTCATTGTGGTTACTTTCACGCTGGTGCTCATTGAAAATACGATCACAGCAGGTAAATTGCCTTTTTGAAGATTGGTAAATAAGAGGACCACAAAGCCTGCATTTCCATCCCGTGTATGATTCGTCATATTTTCCTAATATAAGCATGATATATTCGACTTTTATACTTCAAACATGGGAATAACCTGTTCCGAAACTGATAATATATTTGCAGATAAATAATCTTTTTTATGAGCTTAATATCAAAATAATGCTGTTAAGGAATTGAACATAACATTATCATACACCGGAGCATTAGAAAAATTTAAGTAAACTTGAATTTTCCCGTAGATTAAGTTCCTCTGAAGAACGCTTAAGGGTGATAGGGATTGTGAGAACCCAAGATCTTTGAATAGCTGGATAAGTAAAACAAAAGGGTTTTGAGCCTTTAAGTTACAGTCTTTTGTTGAAATTTGTTTTCAGTTACAACACAAAAAACCTGCCCGGTATCCACCGATCCTGTTCCTCCAAATGGATCACGTGAGTTATCAATAATATCTGTCCAATTTTCACCCGAAATCAATTTTTCACAGCCTATCTGTAGTCTATGGTAAAAAACCTTCAGAATATCCTTACGAACTAATTCTTCATATTTTCAGCAACAACCCACGGAAATCCCATTGTAGATTCCTCGAATGTACTGAGGGACGGATATTTCACGTATGTCACGTTAGAAAAATTGCCAGCTGGATACGTGTGTAACTTTAACGTCTATACAAAAAATAACAACCCCGCAAGAATACAAATATTCAGAGGAAATCCATCAAGTTGGTTAACGGTGGGGGAAAGAGAATTTCAATTTGACACACCAGGAGCTCATGTGGTAACTAGACCCTCGTTGTAGTTATCGAGTCGGATGTTTAATTCAATGAATGAAAGAATATCAAATTCATTTAATTCAGGTTCCGGTAGATTGGAGTAATCCTATAAAACTGAATGGCGGCGAACAACTCGGTATAACTAGTCTGAATAAGGGTTCTGTAGCTTACACATTAACATATCAAAGTACATATTATCGGGAATTCACTAAGCCTGACCATTTGCCGAAGGTTGGTGAAAGTTTACCAGTTTCAACTAGTGCATTGGTCTTTAAGTTTTCGATGAACGTCGTTGTAGCAGCTCATCCAGAATTATGTAAGTTGATTCAGTGATATTTGAAATAAAATTGTACCTTATATTTTCATCACAATCTCAACTTGATCATTTAATCAACGAACTGTTTTGAATTTTTGATCGATTTAGGTGCTGGCTACGTGGATCCTCCGTGTCGTAAGTACATGACCACTAACTTAATGGGTTTTTATGTATCAATTTGATTCGAACTTGAAATTATGATACCGATTTTTTGACGTTGTATCGACTATTTCAGCGACGAATACACCCAGTACTACATATTTAGTTACTCAACCAGCAAGCACTTCCAAATCTGATAGTGAACAAGCAACGACTGAAAAATCAGTAATCACCACTACAAAATCTATTGCACAGACTACAGGTTTGACTCAGCCAGCTATTACCAGTATGGTTCCGACGACCCCCACACAAACACAAGAAAGCACAACCAAATCTTCAGATCAAGTTAGCTCGACAACACAAGGAAATAAAGCACCATTGAGTAGTACACCATCTTATCAAACAAGTGCAGTGACAATCAATAATGGAAATAAATTATGTCCGGTGTCAAACGATCCCGTACCACCAAATCAACAAGGTAGTTATCATCAATATACGATTCCTTAATGGAAATACTTTCGTATGGAAGAACCCTGGAGACATCATTTAGGAAAAATGAAAAAATAATTCATGTTGAATTATTATCTCACCTTAAAATCGTTTTTTCGATTTTCGATTTTACGCCGACTTATCTCGGATGATTTATCATTTACTTATGTATACCTCCTGAATCCCATTCCATTCTGTTTAATTTTCAGCAACAACTTACGGAAATCCTGTAATTGATTCCTCGAGTGTAATGGGAGATGGGTACTTTACTTATGTCTTGTTAGACAAATTGCCAGCCGGATACGTGTGTAGCTTTAACGTCTATACGAAAAATAACAACCCTGCAAGAATACAAATATTCAGAGGAAATCCACAAAGTTGGTTTCTGGTGGGACAAAGAGAATTTCGGTTCGATACTCCTGGAGCTTACGTGGTTAGTTGTAATGCATGCTCGTAATAAATTATATCATATACCATTGACCTATCAATGTAAAAAATCAATTTCTTTGCACATCCAAAGTTATTATGAAGAGATACTTTCTCCTCGAGACAGTAATCTACAGTTAAACCATAGTCATAACACATATGGCGACAGAAAAAATTGTATCAATCTATACTTTAGGTTCCAGTGGATTGGAGTGATCCGATAAAACTGAATGGCGGTGAACAACTCGGCATGACTAGTCTGAACAAGGGTTCTGTCGCGTACACAACAAGTTATCAAAATACGTATTATCGCGAATTCACTAACCCTTCAAATTTGCCGAAAGTTGGCGAAAGTACATCAGCTTCAACAAGTGCATTGGTCTTTAAGTTTTCAATAGACGTCGTTGTAGCAGCTCATCCCAAATTATGTAAGTAAATCAAATCAGTCAGTGTTAACGTCAGATCTTGTTAACACGATATCATTCGATTTACGATTTATCGATTTAAAACTTTTATCATTTCAGGTAACGGCTACGTTGATCCACCTTGTCGTAAGTACACTCACTGTCTATCCTAACTGTTAAAATATTTCATAAAACATTTTTAGATTTTGATAACAGCTTTTTACATCATTTCATATCAGCGACGAGTCTACCTAGCACAACTGAATATGTGTCTCAACCAGCAAGCACTAAAGTATCAGTTACTCAACCAGCAAGCAGTACAGCATCAGTTACTCAACAAGCAAGCAGTACAGCATCAGTTACTCAACAGGCAAGCAGTACACAATCAGCTATCCAACCATCAAGCACTAAAGTATCAGTAACTCAACCAGCAAGCACCAAGAGGGTATCCACTACACCTTCTCAAACCATCCCGCTTCCTACCCAGACAGAGAAAAACACAGCAAAATCCACAGATAAATCCTTAAGTACTACACCATCATCTCTTCAAAGTACTAGTGGAACAGCAAAATTGTGTCCGGTTTCAAACAATCCCGTACCACCAAATGAACAAGGTAAAATCTTGACTTCCGTTCATTCCTTATTGTAGAGCTCATTAATCTCCATAGATTGTCTCAATAGAAATACTATTTAACTGTGTTTCATTTGCAGCAAGAACTTACGGAAATCCTGTAATTGATTCCTCGAGTGTAATGGGAGATGGGTACTTTACGTATGTCTTGTTAGAAAAATTGCCAGCTGGATACGTGTGTAGCTTTAACGTCTATACAAAAAATAACAACCCTGCAAGAATACAAATATTCAGAGGAATTCCATCAAGTTGGTTTCTGGTGGGACAAAGGGAATTTCGGTTCGATACTCCTGGAGCTTACGTGGTTAGTTGTGATGCATGCTCGTAATAAATTATATCATATACCATTGACCTATCAATGTAAAAAATCAATTTCTTTGCACATCCAAAGTTATTATGAAGAGATACTTTCTCCTCGAGACAGTAATCTACAGTTAAACCATAGTCATAACACATATGGCGACAGAAAAAATTGTATCAATCTATACTTTAGGTTCCAGTGGATTGGAGTGATCCGATAAAACTGAATGGCGGTGAACAACTCGGCATGACTAGTCTGAACAAGGGTTCTGTCGCGTACACAACAAGTTATCAAAATACGTATTATCGCGAATTCACTAACCCTTCAAATTTGCCGAAAGTTGGCGAAAGTACATCAGCTTCAACAAGTGCATTGGTCTTTAAGTTTTCAATAGACGTCGTTGTAGCAGCTCATCCAAAGTTATGTAAGTTGATCCACTGAAATTTGTCAAAACAGTCTTAGATAACGTCATCTTATTAACGAATCGCGTTTAATCTTTGATTTGTTTTAGGTGCTGGCTACGTGGATCCTCCTTGTCGTGAGTATTGAGTATTAACTCAGTTTTCATTCGCAGATATTCCCACTGAAATGCTCACAAGTCATTTATCACATGTTTTTTACTCCAGCAACATCTCCTCCTCCTACATCTCCGACCAAGCCAGCCACAACCACAGCACCACCTTCAACTCAACCGACCAGCACAGAAATCGCAACAGAAAGCGCTACGGCCTCACCAACGATCGCGCCTTCCCAAACTACTGGTTCAACAATTAATAAGTCGTCTCCAAGCACAACCCAGGCAGCAAAACCATCTACAGCAAGTACTTCGCCGACGGTGACTGTTCCGAATATTTCCACTACAACATCCACCTGTACCTCTCCATCTATTCCTATTGATGCTAAAGGTAACAATCATGTTCACTTTATCAAAAGCTAGTTCGTGTAAAGAGACAATTGAATTTGCATAATATATCAGCAATGAGCTGAACATTGCTCAGATGTAGATGAAAATGTGCAAATTTACGTTTCAGTATCCACACATGGCAATCCAATAGTGGCAGGTGACCCTTCGCCCAGCGGTTCTTTCATATACGTGCTCGCTTCATATCCTTTACCAGAGGGTTATGTATGTAGCTTCAATGCATACATGGCCGTCAGCAATGTTCCAGCACATTTCCAAATTTGGAAATCCGTCGACAATAATCCATCAAATCCTTCGAAGATTTTAATGCAAGATCGCCAGTTCACTGCACCAAGTAAAGGTGTACATCAGGTATGAAAATTTCTTTTTTCAAAAATGCAATGTCAATGGTTGAATTACGGTCAATTATCAGAAATGAATAATACTCCTCCATCGAAAATTGATGAGTGGTAGTAGCATTGGAGTGAAAAAGCATCATGACGAGTGATTTCGATATTAGAATGCAATTAATAGATGGGCACCAAAGTTCAGATTTCTGGCAATTCTATGAAAACTACATGGATGATGATAGGTTATTTGATTTCTTTTAAAGATTTTAGTTACCGACTGGAGCAATCCTATAAAACTTGGAGGTAACGAGTTCATCGGAATCATGATGCCGAACACAGGTTCTGTTGGATTTTCTACTGACACAAACGCACCAACGTTTTATACCGATATATCGGGGCAGTTACCAACTGTGGGACAGACGATTTCCATTGCTAAGTCTACATCGACGTATAAATTCTCCGTGTCCGTCATAATAGCAAACTATCCACAAAAGTGTAAGTTGCCATCTTACTAGTTTGATACGTTAATCATCGATAGCTGTTATCTTTTGACTTTTGGCTTTTATTTTCTGATTGATGATTAATAGTTCCACTCAACGCAAATGAGCGTAACAGGAAATAACGAAACATCCATCTACTTTTTAGGCCCTAATTATGTTCCTCCGTGTGCTACAACTACAAATGGACCGGAACTATGTGGTACTGTTGACCAAGTTTTCCTGGAATCTAAACCAACAGGAGCAAGTGGTAATTATTATTCTATCCTGTTCCATGTTTTAGATGAACACGAATATCGCCTAAGAGTAATTAAAAAAAATACGTATGTTCTTTATTGAAAGAATCAATTCTCGAAGAAAAGTCTAATATCTACCAAGTGCAAATGTATACATATAGATTTTCAAGTTAGCCTCGGTCATTCTTTACAGTGAGGAGTTACGGCCACGAAGTTTTAGATGCCGCAAACTCTGCTACTGATGGTTACTTCATTGTCATATTCAACGCTGTCAATATGATGAAAGGCTGGCTGTGTGATTTCAAAGTGTGGATATCAAAACCAGCTACAATTTCACTTCAAGTGTGGCGGGCTCCGAAGAGCCAGGATCCAAAATCATTACCTTGGATTCTTGTTGGAAATATGGATTTCACGGCAAAGGTTGCTGGAAATTACACTGTAAGTCACCATTTTTATACCGGTCCTGTCCAAATTATAGTTTTGCTGCAGTCCAAAATCAAATGGCTAAAGATGTATCCTGGAATTACTGCATTTTCTTCTTAGGTCCAAACGTATGTGGACTCTTCCCATTTGGTTAATCAAACTTTCTCGCGCAGGTGACCCAAGGCCAAGCCACAGATAGGGCCTCGCGTGTATGTACTGTTGCACGATCGTGAAAACCACGTTGAACTTACTTTTATTTGTCTTTGTAGGTTGATGTTGACTGGAATAACAATCCCATCGAAATACAGGCTGGCGACAAGATTGGTTTCTACACTAAAGATGGCATCAGCGTTATTCCGTTTACTCTCGATTTCAGTGGAAGTCATAACATTTATGTTCGACAGTTCACATCAAAACCGTCACAGCCACCAACAGTTGGCGATATCTATACCGTGTCTACAAGTTCAGTGGTGTACAGATATTCACTGTCTGCCAATGTAGCATCACATCCAACTGCCTGTAAGTTTCACATTTCGCCATCGGTAGCTATGATATGGCTGCATCATTATCCGCAGCTCATGGAGAAAGACACAATAATTCATCGACAAAATATAATGATAAGATGATCAGTTCAACTGACGATGCCCATACAAACATATGCTCTTTAACATGAATATATAATATATTGTCGCAGCTTGCCTGCCCATTTTGCAACAGTTTCCCCGAACTTTTTTATATTTCAATATGAATTCGAAATAACCTTTTTAAATGCTACTTCTCTTCCGTCCGCAGGTGAATCGTTCGTCGTACCAACGCCTCCAGCCTGTACGACAACTCCCGGTCAGTAATCTTCGATCTCGGTTCACATGTTTCTTACTCGTTGCATTTCATTGATATCAAGTATCTTAACTTACAGCTCCTACGACACCAATGCCAACTACTCAGCCTCCAACACCCTCAATAGTACCAACAGTATCGCAATCATCTACCGTATCCGTGTTACCTGTATCATCTGCTAGTGTAACACCAGCAAGTACTGTCGCTCAGGCGACTACTTCATCTCAACCGTTTGTTACGAGAACGGCACGTCCAGGATTTTGTGCTGTATCTACGGATCCAATTCCAGCAAATAAAAAAGGTACACATTAGATATAAAGATGATAAATCAACATTTTTATCATTTTGTATCTAATATTTAAAACACAACTTTTCGTTTCATGTGTTAGAATTGTAATCTGATGGAAACCGAGATTTTACCAAATTCGGGCCAATTAGTGGGGAGTACCACACCAAAAGTTCCTACCTCAGGTTAACATATCAAAGGCCTCACACCCGATGAGACCGCACAAAAGCTTTTTTAGCATAACCAGCATGTAGCCTACTGCTAGAGTTAACAATTGCAACTTACTGTTAGCACTTACATGCGACCGCTGTGGGTGCTTAGATATGTTGAAGTGAAAATCTGTGGGGGGAAGGTGACTTGTGATGTGGTCTCACAATTCAATAACCGATTGATTCAATGCTTGTATTACTCATTATTTAATCGTATTCGATTTTAATTTTCAGCGGAAACATTCGGAAATCCAATAATAGATGCCCCACAAACGGTTGGCGCTGGTTATTTTACATTGGTAATGATTACACAAAGCCTGCCAGCGGGCTACGTATGTAAATTCGACGTCTATACGAAGGAAAATTTTACATCAAATGCGCAGATTTACAGACCGACCAAAATAGACTACGAGTTCGAGATGGTTGCATCAGTTCCTTTTCGATTTGAAACTCCTGGGGCCCATAGTGTAAGTTTATAATGAGTAAGCTTGTTATCGGTAGGAGTTTTTTATTCATTCATCAAAAACCGAAGGGTAAATTAGGTTTATAGCCGTTCGCGACTGGGTAGTACATGTAGTCGTAGTATAACAGACTCTGTTACGTAGTTCACCGAAGATGTATCTTGTGATCAATTCATCAATATTCGTGATCTATACGTCGAGTACGTCCATGCATTTAAGAAGGTTAATCTTTCGGGTCCTTTCTTCGTGATAACTTCAAGGGATGTTTACAGCGATAGCAAGGGCAGATCTAATAATTTACGGGAGGAGTGGACCACATCTCTAAGGCAACAGAGGCGAGAGCAAGACGTGCCAAAGGACCCGTGTGGTCACCCCTCAATCCACCATTGACTAGGAGCGTAAACTCATATTTTCAGGTTTCCATAATTGTAAATTACAGTTCTTTTTCAAGTTTACATACGTTTTTATGGCAATTTGTAAGGTTATCCAAGGTGACAAGCGCAATTGACAAACAACTTGTCCGTTTTGGGTGAAATTGAGGTGAACGTGTAGTGCTTCAAGGAAACGATTTATCTAGATCAATGTCTCGATGATTAATATTTGTACCGTTATACCAAAATTCACTTTTAGATTATGGCAGATTGGACTAATCCCATAAAGTTAAACGGCGGAGAACATTTAGGTGGATCCAGTGTTGGAGATGGGGCGGTAGCAGTTAATTTCGACATACAAAATACCGTATTTCGTCAATTCGATAAAGTTGAGGATATGGGCACTACGGGACAAGTTCTATCGATCTCGTCTTATGCTGGTACATATAAACTTTCGATATCAGTGACAGTTGCGCCTCATCCAGCATTGTGTAAGTATCATTTGCTTTTCTATCCCATTGTCAATATATGTACATGTACCATATATTTAGAACCTGTTCAAATGTGTTTCAACGAACGTGCCATGTTTCCTGTCAACTTGTGATGAATGTTAACACCAGTAATCAATATGATCTTTTTTTTCGGTCTTAGGTGCTGGTTACGTTGATCCTCCGTGTCGTAAGTAGTCTTTCATCTTAAACCAACTGTTTACGTTTTCTGATGATTTTCCTGTTTAATTGTTTAATGTTAACTTCCATCTGTTATTATAGCAACGACCTCTACAGTTTCTACAACCCCTTTGAGTACAGGCTCCACGTCACCGACACAAAGTAAGTCATGGAAGATACCATCATCGCGTTTCAACCCCATTGTTGGTACATGACACCCATTAAGATGGCGTAGAAACGTTATCGGTATTTTGTTGGTAGTTATTGTTTTATACCATTAAAATTCCCCACCAAGAAGTAAAAGCTAGTGTCACTTCTCCCCATGGAGAAATCCTTTATATTGGATAGAAGTCTAGATATCATTATCACTGTTATCATTATTTTTACTGATATCTTCAAAAACGGATTCAAACACCCGTTCACCCGGAATTCCGATCACCAACATATCGCATATCATTTTTTGCGGTTTGTCTGAAAAGTAATGCGGATTCATAATGTTAGATTTCAGACTTCTAGGATAACCTAGCTGATCCTCGATTACCACAGCGCCATATACCTCATATAGATAATCCTTGTAAATCGTTTCGTTTCAATCCTCATATGATCAGACATCAGAAAAATGTTCGAAATAGTCCTACTTATTTCTATCAATTTGACAAATGTTGTTCACTATATGCATCTATTCCAGGACCCACAGTTACGTCACCAGTACCGACCAGTCCAACACCTACACGTAAGTAATTGGGAAAGGGTGGGAATGACCATTTCTACCCCATGGCATTTATAGTGGGAGAAACCCGATACGTAAAATATGTGTCCTTCCACAGCCCTAGTTTAAAGTAACAATGTTAAATTATAACGTCGGGGAAAAATGAAATATTTCACTCGTTGTAGGTGAGAACAAGTTTTCGGCAAGCCTCGTCAAGTCCCTAACCTACCACTCATGGTAGATTCTATGTACCTTCAATAATATGATGAGCTTTTGCATCAATGTGAAATTTGATTTTCAACACTTATATCATCTGTTATCATTACTTGCGGACTTCGAGAGTAAAGATTACGACAGTGAACATACAGTGAACATGTATTTTAAAATTCAATATTTTTAAAATGGTTACAGTTGTGGTGAGTGGAAACATGCCGTTAATGGGCGTTTTCGGAGAAGGTCAGAACACTGTCATCCTGAAAGATTCAAACCTGACCAAAGGATTCGTGTACGCTTTCCAAGCCTATACAATCCAGGATAAACCGGTTCTACTTCAAATATGGCGCCTGGTTGGTTCAGGTTATCAACTGATAGATGAAGTGCCGTATATGTCGAACACTACAGGAGTCAATACAGTAAGTGAAT